>CM046449.1:76138650-76420983 GCA_025506515.1 Flaveria trinervia | reverse complement strand
CGATATGGACACTACGAGTTCATGGTCATGCCTTTTGGCTTGACCAATGCACCTGCCGTGTTCATGGATCACATGAATCGAGTATGTAAACCGTATTTGGATAAGTTCGTGATCGTGTTCATTGATGACATTCTTATTTATTCCAAGACGAAAATCAATCACGAGATGCACTTGCGACAAGTTCTTGGACTTTTGAAGAAGGAGCAATCATACGCCAAGTATTCCAAGTGTGAATTCTGGTTAGAAGAGGTTCAATTCTTAGGGCATGTGGTAAATAGCCACGGAATTCATGTCGATCCTGCTAAAATTGAAGCCGTGAATAATTGGTGTGTTCCCACAATCCCAACCGAGGTTCGTTCTTTTCTGGGCTTAACGAGATATTACCGTAGGTTCATAGCAAATTTTTCGAATATTGCTAAACCATTAACGGCGCTAACCCAAAACGTGAGGAAACGAGGCGGTTTTGGTGCAAGGAAGGAGATGGAAGTGAAGAAGAGGATGAAGAAGATGAAGATGAAGAATGAGGGCTAGGGCAGGAAAATGGGGTTTATATACCCAGCCCAAGTTTGGAAAATGGCACATTTATCCCTACACTTAAATCCCCGAATTCCCAAATTGATTCGGTTGAAAAGGACATTAATATGTCAGTTATATTGATGATAAAAATGTATTTAATGATAATTGATAACTTAAAATTGTTTTATTAATGACAATACTATTATATAAAAACGATGTATTTAAGGATAACGATGGTGAAAATTGTAACAGTTTTAAGCATAGCATACGTTTCGGCGATAGCACAAGCATAAAGATGATAAAATATGTATGATATCCACACGAATAGTTTATAGGGATGAGGAATGAACGATCAAAGAAAAGTTAACGGAAACCACGTTAATTGACGGACCTTGAGGTGACGAATGTCACAGTATCCTCCAGTTGAGAGAATTTCGTCCCGAAATTCAGCTAGAGTTAGGTCCAAGAGTGTCATCCTCGAATATATATGGATATTTAAGTTTTATCTGTTCTTCCGTTCCCATGTAAACTCTGGCACTCGTTTTGAATTCCATCTCACGCGAACAATTGGTATTCTACTGCGCTTCAACTGCTTGACCTTTCGATCCATGATCTCAATGGGTTCCTCGACAAAATGGAGCTTTTCGTCGATCTTGATGTCCTCAACTGCTACGTGTAGGGATTCGTCAGCCAAACACTTTTTGAGGTTCAACACGTGGAACGTATCATGTACACCGCTGAGTTCTTGTGGTAACCTTAATCGGTAAGCCACTGGACCGATTCTTTCTGTAATCTCGAATGGTCCTACGTATCTTGGGGCTAACTTCCCTTTATTTCCAAATCGAACGATTCCCTTCCAAGGAGAGACTTTGAGTAAAACGTGATCCCCAACGTTAAATTCTAGAGGCTTCCGACGGTTGTCGGCATAGCTCTTTTGGCGATCTCTGGCAGATTTTAGTCGGTCCTAGATTTGGAAAATCTTGTCGGTTGTTTCTTGAATGATCTCCGGGCCTGTAAACTGACTTTTACCAATCTCGGCCCAACAAACGGGAGATCTGCATTTCTTTCATACAACGCTTCGAATGGAGCACATCCAATGCTCGTATGGTAGCTGTTATTGTAAGAGAACTCAATCAACAATAAATGAGTGTCACAACAACCACCAAAGTCGATTACACACGCTCTCAGCATGTCTTCCAACATTTGTATAGTTCGTTCACTTTGGCCATCTGTCTGAGGGTGATAGGCGGTACTCATATCTAATCGAGTGCCCATCGCTTTCTGTAGTGTCTGCCAAAATCGTGAAGTAAATCGGTTGTCACGGTCGGATATAATCGAAACCGGTACTTCGTGTCTTGTCACGACCTCCTTGATGTACAATCTCGCCAACTTATCCATTTGTAGTCTTCTCGGATCGGCAAGAAATGAGCTGACTTCGTCATCTGATCCACTACGACCCATATCGAGTCATGCCTGCTGCTCGTTCTAGGGAGTTTGGTAATAAAATCCATGGCTATTATCCCATTTCCACTCGGGAATCTCAGGTTGCTGTAATAATCCCGATGGTTTCTGATGTTCAGCTTTAACTTTCGAGCATGTTAGGCATCTGCTTACGTACATGGCAATGTCTTTCTTCATGCCTGGCCACCAGTACAGATCCTTATGTTCATGGTACATCTTGTCTGCACCAGGATGAATAGAATATCGCGTCTTGTGTGCTTCATCCATGACTAAGGTACGTACACCTCCCCATCTGGGTACCCATATACGATCCATGAAGTACTGTATACCATTATCCTTGCAACTCATTTGTTTATCCAACCCTTGGAATTCTTTCCTGCAAGGTTTTATTCTTTCACTGCCTCACTTTGTGTAATTTGGATCTGGGCTTTCAAATTCGTTTGAATAGTCAATCCCAGCGCTCAAGCACGTAGTGGTTTCACGCGTTCTTTGCGGCTTAAAGCATCAGCCACCACGTTAGCTTTCCCCGGATGATACCGAATTTCATAGTCGTAGTTGTTAAGTAGTTCTACCCAACGTCGCTGACGCATATTAAGTTCCTTCTGATCCAGTATACGCTGGAGGCTCTTATGATCTGTGTAAATGATGCATTTGTTCCATACAGGTAATGCCTCCATATTTTGAGTGCAAATACTATAGCGCCCAACTCCAAATCATGGGTTTTATAGTTCTTTTCGTGCACCTCAAGTTGTCGCAAAGCGTAGGCAATCACCTTATCCTTCTGCATTAGTACACATCCCCACTCTTGATGTGAAGCATCGCAGTATACTATAAAATCATCAGTTCTGTCTGGGAGGGACAATATCGGTGTGTTGCACAACTTCTCTTTCAACGTTTGGAACGCTTGTTCTTGTGCATGTCCCCAATCAAACTTCTTGTCTTTCTGAGTCAACAGCGTTAACGGTTGAGCGATCTTTGAAAAATTTGCGATGAAGCGACGATAGTATCCGGCCAATCCTAAGAATTGTCGTATTTCTGATCGTATTTACATGAATCCCATCCTTGTTAACCACATGACCCAAAAACTTCACTTCCCGCAACCAGAATTCACACTTTGAGAACTTGGCAAAAAGTTTCTCTTCTCGTAACAGTTCCAGTATTGCCCGAAGGTGTTCTTCATGATCCTCTTTCGATCGGGAGGAGATAAGTATATCGTCTATAAATACGATCACAAACTAATCCAAGTAAGGTTTACACACCCGATTCATTAGGTCCATAAACATAGCTGGTGCGTTAGTCAACCGAACAGCATGACCAAGAACTCATAGTGCCCATAACGAGTTCTAAACGCTGTTTTTGGTATGTCCTCCTCGAAAACCCTTAGTTGATGATATCCAGAATGAAGGTCGATCTTGGAGAAATATGAAGCTCCTTGCAGCTGGTCAAACAGATCGTCGATCCTGGGGAGGGGATACCGATTCTTCACGGTTAACTTGTTCAACTCACGGTAATCGATACACATTCGGAACGACCCATCTTTCTTTTTGACAAATAATATTGGTGCTCCCATGGTGAGTGACTCGGCTGAATAAATCCTTCTCCAGTAGTTCCTGTAACTGACTAGATAACTCCTGCATTTCAGATGGTGCTAACCGATATGGCATCTTAGCTACCGGTATAGCTCCAGGAACCAACTCTATACAAAATTCCACCTATCGTGAAGGAGGAGAACCATACAAGTCATCAAGAAATACATCTAGGTAGTCCCGTACTACCGGAATATCTACCAATTTTCTCTCTTCTTCCTTCTTTTCTACCACATGAGCCAGAAAAGCGAAGCACTGTTTTCGTAAACTTCGTCGTGTTTTCATGCAAGAGATAAACTTTAGGTTTCTTCCTGGTCGTTCTCCTTGAATTCTGAGCACCTCCCTGTTTGGCATGGGGATTCGTACTACTTTATCCCGACAAACAATCTCAGCTCCGTGTTTCGACAACCAATCCATTCCCACAATCACGTCGAAGCTTCCTAACTCAAAGGGTATCAAATCTATATCGAAGGAATGGTTCTCCAATATCATCAAGCACTTCGTAATGATTTCATCAGCCTGAACAACCCTACCATTGGCCATTTCTATGGAGTAGCTAGTTTCTAGCCTACTAGGACTGAAATCAAGCAATTGCACAAACTCAGAAGATATAAAGCTATTGTCTGCTCCAGTATCAAATAATATGGATGCGAAGTGATTATTGAGTAAGTGCGTACCTGTGACAACATTCAGGTCCTGACGGGCATCATTGGCTCCAATGACAAATGCACGTCCCCGAGTTGTATTCCTTGATTTGTCGGGCCTTGATTCCCATACATGGCTATCATCGGTTTCTGGTTGTTTTCTTGCTGACCTGGCACCCGATTCAGTCTAGGGCACATGTT
Organism: Flaveria trinervia; assembly: GCA_025506515.1. Lineage (NCBI taxonomy): Eukaryota > Viridiplantae > Streptophyta > Magnoliopsida > Asterales > Asteraceae > Flaveria > Flaveria trinervia. Next base: position 76,416,575 of record CM046449.1, on the reverse strand, counting down.
TTTGTAATGATCAGGACCTCCACACTCATAACAGACTCTGGCATTCCCGGTGGGGTCAACCGCGATGACCGGTGCCACCAAATTCGGCGCCACTCTGCAGTCATTTGCTAGATGCCCCGGGCGTCTACAGTTCACGCAAACCCGGCACGGCATTCCTGGAGGATGATGGAAGTTGCACCTATCACATTTGGGGTGCGGTCCAACATACTCTCTTTTGCCCTGTGTCACGGCCATAAAATTCCTAGTTGTCTTGGACTTTTTTTCATTTCCCGAAACTCGACCGGCTCGTTTCTCCAACATCCTTCCTTTTCTCTGCTCCTTTTCCCAAAATCCCCGTTCTCACCATCTCGTCTGTCAGTGCGCCAGCCTTCAGAATTGCGCTCTGGATCGTAGGAGGAGCAGCTGTTGTTACCATCGCTCGGATTTGAGGCGCAAGTCCCCAAATATACCTCTCGATCTTCCTGATTCCGGAGTGACCAGATGTGGAACCAATCTTGCCAACTCATGAAAACGATCTGTGTAAGCTACGTGCCCAGCCCCCACCATAGCTTGATTCCAGAATTCATGCTCCAGTTTCTGCATCTCATTGAGGGGGTAGGATTCTCAGTGATTAAGGCCTTAAACTCATCCCATGACATCTGCATCGCTGATTCTCTTCCTCTAGCTTGAACCTGGGTGTTCCACCAAGTTAGTGCATTGCCCTGTAGTGAACACGTGGCATACTTGATTTTCTGGCTATCGAGGCATTCGCTGATGTCAATCACTGCCTCCATTTTCTCAAGCCATCTGGTCAGGGCTATCGCTCCACCCTTTCCATCAAACTCTTTTGGTTTGCAGGCCACAAACTCCTTGTACGAACACCCCCTTCTAGCATTAACAACCCTAGTCTCATTACTAGTTGTACCACCATTCCCGGTCTCCTAGTTACTCTCGTTCCCAGTTGGGTTCCCATTATCCTCATTATCGTTTCCACCATCCCCGTGGGAGTGGTGATTCTGTAGAGAATCGGTCACTTGGGCCACAATAGTCGGGATCAGTGCGGCCAGCTGTTGAGCGATCAGAGCTGCCATGTCAGTGTTTCCTGTTCCCTGATTGTTGCTGGCAGGGCCATCGTTTGTTCTTCGTGCTCTACCTCTGCCTCTGCCCCTACCCCTCGGGGCTTCACTTCCGTCGCTGTTGTTGTGGGTAACTCTTCGAGGCGGCATTTTCTAATCATAAAAGTAGTAAACACATAAGCTTTAATCATTTCAAAGTATATTATCCATACCACTCATCAAATTCCAGCATTCCAAGTTAATATCACACTTGTTGTTACCACACATCACATACAAGTCGTGTAGTTCTCACACCATGAATAGGTAATGTTCCAATAGTAGTCCATCATAATAATTGCAAACCCATGCATATAATCACGTTAGTCTAGTGAAGGTTGTCTATCTCCTCCTCTTTCGAGGTTTCAGACATAACCTCCTCAGGGTAAATCTCAATGTCCAAGGTCAAGCGCAATAGCATGATATGTGGAGATCCCTTCGGGTTTAATACCGGGTTTGATAAACCAACTCGGCGCATAGAGGGAACGGAAGATCCAATAGAAGCATCCCATAAAGAGTGAGCATAAGGGCTCTCTCATATGGTGAATAGATCACAAACGGATAGATAAATGAATCACATAAAGAGGAACACATACGTGAGATATAAAATGCACACAGACCCTAGCATGCAAATCTACATGAAGGTTCCTAGGTTATAGTCTAGGTCAAGTGTATTGCCAAATTCTCTATAACCAATGGCTCTGATACCAGTCTGTCACACCCCCGCTAAAAGCGGAAACACGGGAATGTAACGAGACGGGATCGTCATAACAAATGGTAAGTACTAGAGATGCAATATAATAAATGATGACAAGCGTGTCATGACGACACCCGACACAAAGGAGACTTGTGTCGTGTTTAGTCAATATTCACGACAACATAGCCATAAGCATAACATGATACTGATTCACATAAACAAGAAGATAACATTGTAATGTATTTCCCACAACCCGGGAACAAGTATCAAAAGAATAATGTTGTTTAAAGCAGACTACATCAATGATTCCAAAATGTATGTTTGTCAAGTATGTTTAGTCTCAAAAATGCATCCTAGGGTCTCCACTAAGGCAGCACACCTAGATCTTCAATTAGCATTGTCACCTAAAAAGATATGCACAAAATGGTCAACAAAATTGTTGGTTAGCTCGCAGGTTTAAGTGGTAAATAAGTAATTGATGCTGTATAGTAATTGTTGTGGATACCATGAATACAGTTATAAGTAAGCAAAATCACATGACATGAGCTTTACAACCAAACCTAACGACGTACACACAGAATCTTGTCGGAATATATTCACCCAACGCCCGTTCTTGGCTACTGTTGGTACTAACTAGTATACCAACAAACAAGGGTGGGGGTGTCAACCCAGTAGTACTACCAATACCTATCCGTCGGTTCCCACACTGGAATTAAATGGTTGTAAAGAAAGTACCACACAACGAACTCAAGCATGTATCAGATAAGTACTCATAAAACAGTTGCACGTTGATTCCAAGTATGTAAATTGTATGTAAGTTGTACAGCATGAAAAAAATGGGTGAGCATACTTTTCCCCCATGTTTGTAAATGATTGAAATGTTGTATAAGCATAAAAAGGAGCCACGAAACTTACTTGTTAAGTGGTAAGTATGAATGATCAATGTTTCCAAGTGTTGTATGTAATGAACAGTCAAACACCTATTGACAGTTATTGTTAAGCACTAATGATATGTATAACGCATATAGTAACGTTCGGTTGGTTCGGGTTGTATCGGTTCAGTCACGTGTAACACACACAAGCAGACACATGTATTAGATCTTATGTAGATCCAAGTACTATGAACCGTCGCCATTGCCGGTGATATTTGTGTAAAATTTCCATTGTTACTAGAGAAGTATTTGGTAAATATTAGTAATACGAATCGGTTGTTGATAATTGTAAAATGTTAAGCTGATTTGATTGGGAATAATATTAGTAAGTTGGATAGCGTTGACTTTAATCTTTGTGGTTTAGCAATAGCAATCGTGTCGATATCACCTTGACATCACACGACATACAAGAAGGAATTCACACACACAGCAACTTCAGTCGCACGACAGGACCAGACGCACGACTCAACACCCCATTCGCACGAATCAACCCTCATTCGTACGAATCAGCTTCATTCGTACGATTGAACCTTCATTCGTACGACTGGCATTCAGTCTACCACACATCACCCAATCGCACGACTCAACCTCCATACGCACGAATCAACCTTCATTCATACGAATCAGCTTCATTCGTACAACTGAACCTCCATTCGTACGATTGGCCTTCAGTCGTGCGATACACGCACAGTCGCACACGTTCATTCAGCCGCAGCCTCAATCGCATGCATACACTCATGCACATGACTCAATCGCACGCATCATTCATCCGCATTGACTCAATCGCACGCATTCATTCGATCGCACGACTCAATCGCACGACATACCCAGTCGCACAACTCAGTCGCACAACTCAGTCGCTCGAAAGACACAGTCGCACAACTCAGTCGCTCGAAAGACACAGTCGCACGACTCAGTCGCACGACTCACCCAGTCGCACGGCTCAGTCGCATGACAGATCCAAACACCAGAATGGCAGATTCGCGACTGAAGAAGTGCAGAGCAGCCTTCGGCTGCTCCGTGCACGGGTTTGACATAACAAGGACTTCAAGAAACACACTCAAACAAGAAGAACACACAGAAATACATCACACTCACCCACACAACCTCATGTGTTTGGGTTGGACCCGAACACCCGAAACCCTAGATGGTCAACAGAAAAACGAGCAAGGAAAAGGACAACAAAGGTTGTCTACCTGCAAGAATGGAGTAGACTCGGCTGTAGTCGAAGTCTAGACGATGAAAACATGAGGAAACGGGGCGGTTTTGGTGCAAGGAAGGAGATGAAAGTGAAGAAGAGGATGAAGAAGAAGAAGAAGATGAAGAATGGGGGCTAGGGCTGGAAAATGGGGTTTATATACCCAGCCCAAGTTTGGAAAATGGCACATTTTGTCCCTGCACTTAAATCCCCGAATTCCCAAATTGTTTCGGTTGAAAACGATTTTAATAGGTCAGTTATATTGATGATAAAAATGTATTTAATGATAATTGATAACTTAAAATGGTTTTATTAATGACAATACTATTATATAAAAACGATGTATTTAATGATAAGGATGGTGAAAATTGTAAAAGTTTTAAGCATAGCATACGTTTCGACGATAGCACAAGCATAAAGATGATAAAACAAGTATGATATCCACACGAATAGTTTATAGGGATGAGGAATGAACGATCATAGAAAAGTTAACGAAAACCATTAATTGACGGACTTTGAGGTGACGGATGTCACATAGAGAGAGAAAGTGCTCTATCTTTCGCCTTTGATCCACCGGCTATACCGTCGCCTGCGTCGGCTGCACCGCCACCACCTGCATGCCACCGCCTGCAACGCAACCAACATTTGTTACATCGCAGGTCTGTTGGCCGATCATCGTCTGTATTACGATTTGGGGTGCGGGTGTGTTTCCACCCACCGCCATCGATTTGGGTTGCGGGTGTGTTGCTGCCCACCACCATCATTGGTGGTGGTTTGGTGGCAAACTACGGTGTGTGTGTGGCGGAGATGAGGTTTTGGAGGCAGAGATTGCTGCCAACGTTACATGCAAACGCATCGCCGACGAGGCTCTTCTATTCTGACCACCCATATGCGCCCTGTTTTTGCGTAGATCTGGGAATGGATGTTGTGATGGCTGATGGTCGTCGACCACCGTCATGATGGCGGCATAGCTGCCACTTGGCCTCCTTTTTGCGGTTGAGGTTGAGCTCGCGGTTGTATCAGGGCATCGAAGTGTTAGGGTTTTTGGATCTGCCTTTAGTCTAATGGTGATCTCTTCTGGGTTTATCTAAATGGATGTTCTTATGTGATGTATTTGAGAATTTATGGTTGGCTGATTAGTTATGTTGATGATGCTGAGGATTATCTCATTTGAGATTTCTTTGGTGTTCATTTTGGTTTAGGGGTTCTATTTGGTATTCATGTGTGTTGCCCTGCTTCTGTTGTTGGGAAAATCGTTTTATCTCGAGTATTGTTGAGAAACACAACTACCTCTTTCTGGTTGATGATGATGATCTTTTCTTCATCTGAGACATGTCCCGTGTTCCTTTCATTGATCTGATGTTGTATAGTATAATATCGGGTTGTGATGATGCACAACGGCGTTAGTTGTTTTGGCATGGCAGTCTTTTACGATTGCAGCCGCACTGAGAGCCTCCTCTGAACCTGCTTTATAAAACACGCACGACGTGTTTCTGGAACCCGTGATCCTTTCGTTGGCATGTGACCGTAAGATAAATGATAGTAGTGTTGGTTGCTTTGGCATGACAACAAATATTCTGAACTATGTCTATAACACGCGCATCGTGCGTGATGGATACCACCTGCTAGTTTATTTAAAGAATAAAAATAGCACATAACCAAAACATTTAATTAATAAAATAATGAATAAATGAATAAAACATTTAAATAATAAATAAAAATGAAACATAAATAAATGACAATAATTATTTATATAAAAAATAAAACATAGTAAAACCACTAAGAAACATATACAAACTACTCTTGTGAAAGCTTGTAAATATTGCCAACTAAATCCGAATGAGTTAGCCGTGCATCCATTTCTCGATTGTATAACGCAAGAGGATTAGATTGCTATTGTTCCTCGCTAATTTTTACAAACATTGTTTTTACATTCATCTTTATTGTATTGATAAATCGTTGGTCCAATGTATAAAATCATCTTTTGTAAAATAATGCAGGCGTTCATTACCTTCTTGATTTTGTTTGCAGACCAAACCTGTGTAAGATGTTGCACGGCCAACGTTGCTTTAGTACATCAAATGCTCACGTATTACGATAGTTTCGTCATTCTCAATGTGTGCAATTAATGATATCAAACATCCTAATAAAATGTTGTCTAGCTTCATGTGCGATTGAAGTTGTATAAATAAGTGAGTGTGTAGAATTGTGTTTTATTTGCCGATAAATATGTCACTGAGGTGATGTTAATATTATTTTTTTAATTTTTAATTGGATTTGACCATTAAATGATCAAAAACCACCCAAGGGTTTAATGTTTAAAGAAAATGCACCTTAGTCACATAGGTGACGCCTCGTACGTCACAACACCTTTGATGCACATACATCATTGTGCTACTTCATAACATCAGTTAGTTATATTTAGGATTTTGGTAAAACGTTTATATATCAGGAAGAACCGAAGAATGGAGTTATCTTTTTCATTTCCTTACATCCCTAACACTCTCATTCACTAGGCATCACATCATTTTACTTTCATCTTCTCTCTAGCTCTTTCTAATTCTCTATCATTATGTCTCATCCATTATTTAAATTAAGTAAAGAATATTTAAAACTATATAAAAATATCATATTTTTGTTATAAATATTCAATTTAAAATAAAACTAGAGTTCATTTAAATATGTTTAAATAAAACTAGACTTTATTGTTGGATAGTTGAGTTGTATAATATGTTTCACCAAAATCATATACATCGGGCAGTCGAGTTGTGTAAGTATGTTTCATTAAATCTAATAAGCATGTACCAAAGATACTTACCTGAACAAATAATTTTTTATATTGAAAATAACTCGGTTTTTAATAAAATGTATATGGGAATGTAAAACATAAAATAAACAAAATGATGTATTTAGATTTTATAAACAAGTTAAATATTGAAAGTTGTAGTGAAAATAAAATTAAAATTGTTTGTTAAAAAATAGTAACTAAAATAATCAAAATTATATAATCAAATGAATATGTAGTACCACAATCGGTTTGTCATTTTTATGATTTCAAACCAAATAGCATATGAAAAAGACAACAAAACTTAAGATTCGCGAGGGAAAAACTAATTATTACTATACTTTAATTATTAAATGACCGACCTTTCTATGCATATTGTAAAAACTTTATAATGCATTTAATTTTTTGGTAAGCTTATTTATATGTGTCTTGTTACGTGTTCTCACATGTAGATCGTCATTGTTATTATTATATTTGTTAGTTGTTATTTTTGTTTTCAAAGGATATTCACATGGGTGTAATTGTATGTTATTTCTCTAATGGTGATTCTTAACTTCAATTATTTCATTAAATTTTTTTTATTTGTATTATTTAGGTTTTTGGTTATTTTAAACATCTTTTTACACGCAAGTAGGCTTATAAATTAAATCATGATTGTTTGTTTTTAAATTTACTTCCGTGTTCATCAACGCTTATTTCCGAACGTTCTCTTCTATATACGTTTATAAATCGTTGTTAAATAATATTAAAACCAACTTTCGTTTTACTCAATGCTTATTTTACAACAACATAATATTTTCTAAGATTCCGGATATATCTTTACGACATGATTAGTTTTACATAAATGACCCACCGCCGAGGGCAGGTAATTAACACTAGTTAAGCTTTAAAAAACAAGCCTTGATAATCAACTAACCGCACACTACGTCAGTACGTCATATTTGTAGCTTTAGAAAAACAAGTCCATTTGGACCGGTGGTTCATTTGACCTCTCGGGCCGGGTAAACATATGTTCCGGTCCGATCCGGTCTGGTCTAATCACGTCTCACAACCCAAACTGAACCGCCCTCTTACAGATGCATCTGAAAACCTAACAAACCGGAAGATCGCTTCACCAACAACCCACCAAACGCTGATTTCTTCTTCTTCAATAAGGTATGTCTATAATATGATACAAATTGCTCTTTTACGATCGTTGTTTTGATACAAATTGGGATAATATGAAGACCTAATTGATGATTCTTTCACCTACAGAATGTATCGTAGATTTGTAGGACTTCTAGATTTGATTCAAACCAATCGGATTCGAATTGAAGATATTTGACGCCTTAGGTATCATTGTCTAAATAATAATCGAAAATTAAGCGAATTACAGTCTTCAGATTGCATCATCGTCTCCCTCCTTGTGGCTTTACAATTCTAGAATTTAAATATGTTTTTAGGTTTCATAGACCTGAATTATTAATTCTGAATATACATTGAATATATGTTAAATTGAAGTTTTGTACACCCTTTGCCCCATGAGTTTTGTTTTGAACTTTTGATATATCCGGTGTTCATTACAGATTGTTCTTTCTTGATAAAAATGTCAATAAAGATGTGTGTTTGTAAAGATTCACAGTCATGAGCTATTGATGTTTATGATTTTGATTTTTGACATTCAATATCTTCATGGAGTTGTTACCATTTTCCTTAGAAGGATGGATTAAGATTCTGTCTCCTTTTGGCTATCTATTTTCATGATTCTGTTTTTCTTTAAAGATCTTTACTGTTTGGTAAAATACGAACTGAATTTCATGTTCAAATGATTTGAAGTGTGAGATGATCGAAATGGCTGATGTATTTGGTCCCCCCATCTTGTGGTTTACGGTTTAAGTGTTAGGATTTAGATGTGTAAAACGCCTTAAGCATAAAATCTATGCAAAGTTGCGTCAACATAACTTATTTGGATCAATGTTGAGCTTTTTGTGCAAATGGAGTGCATATCAGACACTTATTGTCATCAAATAAGGGCCTTATGAACAATAGAGAGAATACATGTAAATCTTTCATTCTTTTTGTCATCAAATAAGGGCCTTTTTTATGATTATTAACTTCTTCTTTTTTCTAGTTTTTGAAGGTAAAAACAATCTGTTGAGCATCAAAACCAACGATGGAAACAGAAAAAAGTCAACAACCTAGTCCTTCCGCTTCTGCTCCAGTCATGACATCATGTCGAAGAAAGAAATCAGAAGATGCAACTTTCTTGCAGGATGTAAAAGATCACATAGATGAGTTCATACATGCTTCCATGGCTGAACATAAAACATGCTTCCAAAAGACCATTTCAAAGGTTTGTTTCTCAAATACAAAACTCTACTCCCACAAACCCAATGTTCATTTCTTAAAATTTGCGGTATCATGTGTATTGTAGATGTTTGGATTGTCTAAGGCTGTTGCACAAACAAATGCTGATAACAAGGGAGTTGAGAGTTCATTGCCACTACAAACGGTTGTTTCTGATTAATGCATTACCATAGTTGTGGCTACATGTTCTGAAAATTAGTGATTTTCATAGCGATCCCTATAGTTGATATGCTTTTAAGTGGAGTTTTGTACGCCTTTTTGTTCATAGCAAGATAAATTTAGACAAGTATCAAATTCCATCGGTATGGCATTAGAACTGCTCAGTGAAGTTCGATGTGGAAGGTATACGGTTGATAGATCGGTAATGAAGTGAGACATTCAGTTCTCTTTCTATTTAACGGTATTTCATTGCCTTTCATGTACAAGTATTGGTTCCGTAATCATAGTACAATGTTTTGAGGGGTTTGTTGTATCAAAATATATAAGAAAAGGCACCCTTGATTTATGATTATAGGGAGTACAATGAAATTTAGGGGTGTATGGCCAACAAAAATATCTGTATTGAGCCTAACAAAGCATCTCCATTGGTCCATTCTTAGGTGTTTTTTAAAAGAGAGAGAGACACATGAGGGAGAGAGTCAGAGAGATGGGTTGAGGAAAGAATAGGTGAGGTGATGAAGAGAGAACGTGGTGAAGTTTTTGCGATGAATGACCAAGAGCGGATATGTGAAGAGGAGGGAGAAAGTTGGGGGTTCGTTATAGGAGTTGCGAGAGGGATGTGAGGGAGAAAATGAGAGTAGCTGTCACATTAGTTGTGTTATAGAGATTAAGCATTGCCAATGACTAGTATTTGACCGATATTTAGAGTTAACTATGTTAAAACGCCTTAGTGACATGTGGCTTAGGGGTATCAATATGTGTAAAAAAGACGTTTCTCTTCAAATTATTAATACAGGGTAACAATATATATCTTTGGATAAAGTGATTATCGTTTTGTCAAACATCTTTATTTGAAAAAAAATCAAAAGGCCTAATTAGATGTACTTTTTACTAGAACATTACTTCTAAGCAAACTCTCAAAGATTATAACAAACGTCAAGTAATAACATAAACAAAGAGAATAAAAATAGGATGTGTAAGAACGGAGTAGAAGTTCTAAACAACAAACATCAAGTAATAACATAGACAAAGAGAATAAAAATAGGACGTGTAAGAACGGAGTAGAAATTCTAAACAACAAACATCAAGTAATAACATAGACAAAGAGAATAAAAATAGGACTTGTAAGAACGGAGTAGAAATTCTAAACTTTTGAAGAAAGTCGTAAGCAAATCTTAATCTTTTGCTTTAAGGTTATTAAAATTAGTGAGATCATTTTTATCTTCACAAGGCTAGGAGGCAAAATCGGTTTGACTTAAACATAGAACCGGTATATTGAATAAACAGTTTTAGATGTTCAAATGAACATTTACTCATGTAACGACCTTGATAAATGTACTCGTTAGGTTATATATATATCTCAACATTCTTGTCTAAATATGTTTGTGTTTATTCTGCCTACAAAGTTCTCAAGATCAATTCTTCTAACAAGATTAATGGCATTATGAAAAAAAATAGCAGTTAATAAGACATGCTGAACATTTTGTTAGTACAAGGAGAAAAGAATAGACAACATTTAAAAAAATAACACACACACACACTTTAACATATAGAAATTTTGGTGAGACCACTAAAATCAAAGGCTTGTACTCAAAGTTATCTAATGTGTACATAGTGATGTCTATCTCATGTCGTTGATGATGTAGATTAAGAAGTAGGATTAGATGCGTATGTGTGTGTTTGCGCCTTTCAAGAAAAATATACAACTCGGGAGTAAAATTATAAATACAACGGGTCATCAATAGTAGTAAATGTTAGTTCTACAAGATTTATGTGTATAATAAGAGATAAACATCTTATAGAACCAACATTTACTCTATTCATAAAGTTTTGTTAATAACTCGGTTTTGCTAACAAGCACCCTTTTGGTTTTTGTATTTATATGTTATTAGGTAGTTAAATGTTTAAATGACAGTTTGATCTAACTCTCATGGTATGGCATTTCCTTTGGATCCGTGAGTTATTCTATAGTATGCAAATGAGCCAAACGTTTATGAAGTACGTTGAGCTTTTATCGAGTTCATGCTAAAGCTCAAGCACATAAAACAATATTAAAATATAATTAGTCAGACAGTTTTATAATTTGAAGTACCAAATGCGTTTTTAACTTAACATCAAGTTCTGTTGTTTTTCTGTAAATTTGAAATGAGTTTTGTTATCTTATATAGTTTGTATGCTTTTTTAAAACAAGTTTGCTTATGGAAACTACCTTTAATATAACTATTAAAGTAATTGTCTGTAGTCTAGAGTGACTTGAGCCTTATCATTTGTCAAGATCTTGTCTATATTTTGAGGCTAAATTCTCGATGTATATATCTTTTCATTTCATGAGATGTTGGTACAAGGTCAAATGAGAACCACAAAAGCTTTTATCTATCAATTCATCGGTGTGTGTCCCAACCATGGGTCGACATGTTTTGAGCCTAAGATCTCGAATCAAATGTTTCCTTTTCATGTGATATAGGTACACCGCCAGATGAGAATCACAAAATTCTAAAAGTGGTTTCATTGTCTATCGATTCATCACATGCGTCTCTGACTCTCTGTTTGTGATATACGAGGCATGGGCGTCTCTATGATGCAAGCAACTAAAGTAGGCGCTTAAGACTCTCAAATTTTAGGGCGTCCAAATTGAAAAGAAAAAAAATACTTTCATTTATATTCTAAGCTCAAAATATTTGATAATCCAATTAATAATTGTGTTTTTAGAAAGCAGCGAGAAGATTGACATAATGACTAAAGGTTTATTTATGGCATTCTTATAATTGGTTTAGATGAATATGTTGTTGAGAAGAAGAATGTGTTGGTGGGAAGATAATATGGTTACACATATTGATTTGTGTCGAAGATAGATGTTTTATGATTTTTATATATAAAAATAGAATGAATTTTTCTTTCACAAAAGTGCCCTGATTTCATAGTTCGTTTTAGGACTCAATAGGTGTTGAGCCGCCTCTGCGCATCTATATATCAATCCGTTTGTACTTCAATTGCTCGAGTCTTTAGTCTTCTATACTTCATTAAGTTGTTTCGGGTTCATCGAGATCGATTTATGAAACTTAATTCATCGAAAGTTTATCAATTGTTTACTATTCGGACTTTCAGGTTCATCAATTTTAAATTCTATTTTGTAATTAATCATCTAATCTACTAATTACTATTATCTAATCTTGATTTATGCTCAATTGCTACTATTGTTTATCTAATATGTTTTTGTCTATTTTGTTTTTAATCTATGTTTGCAATTGATTTTTCCTTTTAATATAATCTATTGTTGTGTATATATCATTTAATCTACTTTTTTGCAATTGATTTTGTTTCAGTTAATCAAGTTGTTTTCTACTAAACTATAAACAAATTTGTTCATGTCGTCGGTCCCAGATTTCTCATCAATGCCCTTCCTTCTACCGGCTATTTAAGAAAATATATAGACGAGGGCTTGAAGATATTGCTTTGCTTTAAGCCCTCAAAAATATTGTGCCAGCCCTAATGATATGCACACATATGCAAGGATGAAAACGATAACAAGTTCGTAAATAAAGAAGATAAAATGACTAAAAGGCAAAAACGGAAATGCCTCTTTTGCTCGTTGTTTTTTTTGTTTTTATATAGTTCTATCGTTTCTTAAATACAATTAACTTTTATATAAATTATAATTTATTCAAAAAATTATAGCATAAAATTAAGAATTTTACTATCTTTAGTTTCAATATAATATTATCGTATTGTTTTTGTTAAAATTTTTATATGGTAATATAACGTGTGTAATCATGCACACATACGCACACAACTATACATAAACTAGTTCGCATGTTAGATTCATCAATTTATGTTGAGCAAATCAAATTGGAAATATTGCATCCATAAGTGAGCAAACATTGTGATTACATAAATTGCAAATGAAGCACAATTAGTTATGTAACTTCACTCCATTACCGATATACAATTACCAAAGAAATATAATAAACCCAAATTGCTAGTTATATCTGCTTGCATCCAACTGGATAATCCATCTTTATTATTGCTGCTTGTTCATGTCTATGCTTAAGAGTTTTCATCCTGCATTTTAAACAAATAAATTCATTAACGCGTGTAAAATTTGTTTAACTGTAGAGTTCCCCTCTCATTCTCAACCATTGCACTCAAAACACGTTTATAATTGTGACGGATGATTTCTTATGACTCAGTATCTCTTATGTCGACAGAAAAATGTTTGTTCTAATCTATTAGTATGATGTTTTGATAAGTTAAGAAAAGTGTTTAGTTGAGTTGATTTTTGCTGTATGGTAACTAAACAACTCACATTGTAAGTTACTGCTAATATTACCTTGTGTATGATCATCCGGTGGTTCGATAATTGGGATAAGGAACTCGACCACTTTCGATGTGTTTAACATCCTCCACAAGGACTTGATAATGCTGCTTCACTTCCTCTGCAGTCTTGCCGCCAACTGCCTTGGCGACGTTATGCCACCTGTCGGGGGTATCTTTGTCAAACACCGCCAGCGCCTTCTCAAACGCCTTGTTCTGCTTAGCAGTCCATGAGCCCGACCCACGTGAAGACATTGAGCTAGATGCCATATAAGCGCTACAACTATAGGAAACAAATACGCGAATGAAGTGTTGATGAGTATAGACTATAGACAGCAAAAAGCTAGACAAAGTAGTATAATTGTATAAGTGAACACTTGTGAGATGATACGAGTTAATATGTGGCAAATGTGCGTCTTTTATAGGCTCCGAGGGAGGGGGAAAGTGGGGTCGCGCCAGTTGGCATATAAAGATAGCGAAACGAAAAGAATCTCTAATGATTCGCCTCGTTAAGCATCAACAAAAGTGAGTAGGATGGAAAGTATATGTACAATCAATATCTTCAAGAACCATTTATTTTCACCTTTGCTAGTGACATGTTGTTGAGTGGGTACAATATCCCTTTTGTAAAACAATATCATGGTTTTAAAATAGCGCGATGTAGATATAAACTTCAAATATTGATATCACGCGCACGTGGTTTGGTTTAGCAAGCGGTTCAGTCCCATGTTAGGAACATAACCAGGGCCCGGGCCGGGCCGGATCTAGATTTCACTAGAAAAGAAATAGCCCTTCATTGGTTATCTTCAGATGTACTTTGTCCTAAACAAAACTCCAAGGTTAATAGCTGGCTACCTGTGGTTCCGTACAATGATTCTTTCAACTCCATTGTTTATTAAAAATAAATAAATTAACATGTGTTACCAACGTTGATTGTTTAAGCATGGGAAAACATACAGGACGATTTGGGTCAGGTAACGGGTCAAAACATGTTCAGATCAAACTGATACAAAAACTACCATGACATCATAACTCATAACTCCTTGTTCATTTGATATACAAATCCGATTGACGGACTGATTAACTTGAAAATAAGTTTAGCAACTCTTAATCAAGGATCAACAATAGTAGGATATATCATATACGTGAAGATACATTTGTTTGTTTATAGGCCACAGTTTCCCTTTTTACTAGGTTGTGGAGCCAACATTGGCTGTCATTGGGCTAATTTGCTGGCTTTTTACTCCAAACAAGGATAGATACAAATCTTCATATTTTATGTATTTCATACTCATTTATGATATGTGCTTTTGTACCCCTAGTACTATAAGAATCTTTTTGTTTTCTATTGTCTGTTTGGCAAAAAGACTTGGATTAGTTGTTGTATCTTTAAACCAAATTTGTATTTCCATCACTAATTTACAATATTACATATATTATATAAGTTTGTAATACGGAATTGATCCAAGAGTCGGGCAAATGCCCATGTGGAGCAACTGAGAACAGTGCTTAAACATAAAACATGTCATTGTTGTAACATATGTCATTGGTGGTTTGCCCGACTCTTGAAACCAGATTCTCTTATTTGGAGCCTGGATTTTAACTTTGATCATTTCCCCTCAATAAAAATCAATTTAAAATTGATTTTGATTTATTTCATTTTGATTGTAAGAACACGTGAATCTTTGAGTATTTTAGTTTATGCATTTGATCTTCAAGAATGGGCTTTGAATTTTGAATTCACACAATATGGTAATAACTATCATAATTAGAATTTTCCTATGAAAAGGACCTCGTGTAATGGTTTTATTCGTTTAGAAATTTATAAAATTTAGCTCGGAGTAAATTTGTTTCTAGCTTCTTCTTTTTCCCCAATCACCAATTACCATCATAATGTCTCTTTAAGACCCCAATCAGTTAACATTAGTATGCTAGGTACTTCAAGATATAATGAATCATTACCATCCGTTCAATTGATCGTGTGGTCAACAATTCATGTATATGGTCAAGGTCGCACACGTATTCAATATGTTTGTGGATCGTATTGGACTCGATGAACTCAAGCAATACTCTACGACGAATGGTATCGGAACTTGTAAGCTTCTATACTTTGTAGATGTCAAGAAATCAGAGAATATGACTTTAACCCTTATGACCAGTGAATGGAATCATATTCACTTTTAGTGGCAGAACGCATATCTCCATGGGGCAAACATATATTCCATAATGTTGTCACACTCCTTGAGGTTCGTCCTAGGACAACAATGTTTCTAACTTTGAACAAATTACTTGGCCTAGAATAACCCGGTTGCATTGGACAATCGACGTCGTTTATTCTGCAACCACAAAACTACGACTAGAAATGCGGTCGTGTGATCAAATTTTTGCAAACATAAAAATTTGCTACTTTAAAGCATTTATAATACACTTTGAGGTGTTAAGCGATGTAGGTTGGGTAATTGTTCAAAAGAGCTTTGGTTTGAAACACATGCTTTTAGAACAGATCAAAACGGGTAATTTGTTTTTGTCCATTTTAAACTTTTAGAAATAACTCATGCGTTAATTTTGATTACATAAACCATATTTTTACAAGAAAAATCCAAGTAATTTTTTTTCAAACGAACACACATTCTCTACTTTACAAATACTCTACTCTTAAAATCTTCACACTTACACTCTGTAATTCTTTTGATTGGGGTGTACATTAATTTACCACCTAAATGTCTCCTTCTATTTTTAGCAAAATTCTATTATAAAAAATTAAACCTTTTGACCCGTTTGAAATAAAACCAACCCAAATCAAACCAATGAAAAATAGATAGATCGAAATTGACACATCTAATAGAAATCATGTTACAGTGAAAGAACTATGCCAATATTTTGTTTTAACCTGCCAGGATGAACCATAAAGATTATGAAAGCCTTAGGATTATTAAGTCACATGATATCTACAAAGTTAACTACAGAAAGTTTAACCTTTAACAGATAAAATTGCAAACTTTAAGTTGTATGTCAATTAAATGATTGATTCTGTGCATGTTGGTCTAGATTTAGAGAATTCCACATTGACCAATATTAAAGATTCCTATACTAACCTCAAAAACATATAAACAAGGCAACTTTATGTGGGAATCTGAACATCAACTACTAGTGAGATGCACCTTCATATTGCTTTGTCATAAAAGCATCATTTTATCATATTACAAAAGTTAGAACTTTGAGGATTCGTACGTCCATTCGCACAAGTTGAAATCGTTGAACTTTGAATGGTCCCGGACATCAGATATACGAAAATATGTGTTTTAGTACCCCTTTGTGTAGAATATAAATGATCAGTTATTTGAGCAGTCCCTCTCCCAGTGTCAAGAGAATAGGAATCTGCAATATTGTAGGAGAATTGGTCCTCAAAAGGTTGAAATCTAGTATCAAATATATATGTGAGAACATTTTTTTATTGATTACACTTTAATGTGATGAAGATATCAAGAAGCTACAGATGATATTGTTGGACATTTGAGTTTGAATTTAAAAAAAAAGGTATGATATTGATACACTTAATTTATTTTATCATCTCCATATTTTCTATACATACATATAGATACATGAGGAGAAATAAAGACAATAGGGTGTCTCAATAACATGCAACATGATTTAGTTTAGTTTTCTGTTTTAGTGTACTTCTTAGATAATTTATTAGCTTAGTTTTGTTGTAATAACATTTATTATAACTAAAAGATATGATTTAATTAGGTTTGATTGTACTTATTATTTTTCTCTTGGTATCATAGATGTACCTCCTATCACTATAGTTTTCATCAAGCCTCTTGCCGTCACTGCCATAGCCTTAGATACGACAGTTACTTGGCGTCATGGGTGGTCTTAATAAGAAGGGCGAGGAGTCCGCCAACCCATAGAAACTTTTTGCGATATTTAACGTATGTTAACAATTCTTAATTGATTCATTTTTTTTTTGGAACGCTAGCCCCTACGAAAAACTTTACAACCTCTATACCCAACTAGATTTTTTACCCAACTAAAAACTAAATTAAGAGTAAGTTTTTAAAAATAATAATAAGATCAACATCTATTAGTCTAATCACCACTTAGATTTATTTTCAATTAAATCTAATAAACTTCCGTATATTTCAACTAAAAGCCCAATTTATTTTACATTTCCAATATTCCCATTGAGCTTTTATTTATGTTTACAAGTGATTTTGATTTGTGTTTACTTTGAGACTTGAGGCTTTTCATGGTTGAACGTAGGTAGGTAGGACAAATCTTCTCTCATATCATGTCATTGATTTGTCATTTGTGTCATATTATATATTTTAATTTTGTTATATTTTTCTTTTTGTAATAATATTTACCCGATTGTCATTATCAATTTACTTTTAAGAATAAACTAGGTTTATTGCTCGTCGTGCGTTGTCGCGGCATTATATGTGATATGATAAATTATAAATTACAATCGACCCGACTTGCTTCCGAACTAATTTTACGTTAATACCTAGAGTAACTCGAATTTATACCGTTGAACAAAAATGTTTAATATTTCACCTTACTCGCTTTCAAACAAAATTAATGTATGCCGAAACATAGACTTACAATTGCTCCGACATTTTCGAACTAAATTTACGTTCATACGTATAGTAAATGGAAAAGTATCATATTGACCCGACGCGTTTCCAAACAAACCAATGTCGAAACATAGGTCAACTCAAATCGTACATAAAAATAAGCATTAAAACGTTTATATTTGACCCAACTCATTTCTGAAGAAATATTATATCAAAACACAGACGTATGTCGAAACGTAGACAGTTTTAAAGTATATAGAGTTAGCGTGGAAACGTTTTATATTTTACCCGAGTGGTTCCTAGTTACGTCTAAACGTAAACGTAAACGGAACTGAATTTATATTGTATGGGGGTAAACCCGAAACTTTAGAAACTTAAGAGGTTAAAGTAACATTTTACAAAGTTTTTAAAAAATAACAGGGGTTGAAAATGTAAAGATTGAAAGTATATATACAATTCAAATTTAGAACATCTTTGTATACTTCTGAATAAAAACTAATTAAGTAAAAAATTGAACCAAACATGAACCCTAAGCATCCAAGACAATAGACCAACATCACCTTTAGATAATATTATGATGTTTGAATTTTCTAGGAATAATGCATTTTTATTACTTATTTCAAAATGTTAATGGACTTATGTTATGTCGCAACCCCACCTAAACTAAAACTTCCAACATCTCGTTATGATACACTTAAGAATCGGAAAAACAAACCCTAGGGAAATAAACTTTTTGTTCCACCCATGCTTGTCGTCGCTGAGTATTCTTACTCTTTATGTATTATTCATTTTTTTTCTTATTTGTTCAAGATTGTAAGTTGTTATTGTACCAACATACTTTTACTTTCATTAACATAAAATGATTTCATTAGTTTTCACTTACAATTATATTCACTATACTTTTGTAATAATTAATTAACAATACATAATATATCATGAGGTTTAAGTATAATTATATCATTAGCTTAGTACTTCGTGTATTACACAGGTTGAACAAAAATTAAATAGTTATTAATAAAAATTAATGAATTATAAAATATTTTTTTGATATAAGATATGATTGACATTATGTACGAGAGATAAAATAACGATATCATATTTTAAACATTTTTTTAATTGTTTCTGTTTTTTTAAATTGGTTTCAAATAAATTATTTCAAAACAAACCGTTTTTAAAAAAGTGTCATTTTTAATAATTTATATATTTTAACTTTGAAATTTAATTACTTTTGGTTTATAAGAATTTTATTTTTAAAAGCCACAGGTTTTAAAATATATTGTGTTTTTTAAAAGTTTGAATTTTTTTCTAAAAAAGTTTCTTACTTTATAAAAAAATTATTTTTTTACGAATTGAATTTGCAGAAAGATCTATTTTAAAAAAAATTATATATGTAATATGAAAATTACTAAATAATATCATTTGTAGTTAATATGATATTTATTAGGAGAGATAAGCGGAAAAATAGAACTTAGTAGCTCTAGAATTGTAACAAGTGACATACAAAAATATTCTTTTATTAGTATTGATAGATATTGATAGATTAATAGATTAAACATCTAAATATTATTATAACTAGTATATTATTTGTAATATGTATTAAATCATTTGGTTGGTTACTTCAATCACCTTTTGTGATTTTGTACGTAGCCCACAAAAGTTTAGTTATATGCAAAATAGCCCCTCCCATATGTTGCAAATAATACTTTTTTGCACGCATTTTGTGATGGATTGTTACAAAGAGAGAGAGAGAGAGACTGAGTGAGCTTGCTGAAGTATCATTGGACCAGGTCGCAGAGGTGGTGCTTACGGTGGTGATGGTGGTCGTATGTGGCGGTGGAGCTTGCAAAGGTGACGGTTGTCGAATGTGGTGGTGGTAGTGGTGGTGGTGACTGGTGAGCGTGCTGATATACGACTGTAGGAGACGTTTTCCGGTGATGGAATGGTATGATGATGATACGGATGTGGATGGTGTGGCAAAAATGGCATGATAATGATACGGATGTGAATGGTGTGGCAAAAATGGCATGATGATGTTGTTGATTTGGTGGTAATGATGGAGACCGTGATAGTGTTTGATTTGGTAACCTGGTGAAGAAATGAGGTTACAAATTGTAACATTTAATATATTAATTAACTAAAAGTAACTAGGGTGGTACTATATTCATTATGAAGTATAGCCAAAAACATTTAAACAGGTTCTATTTGTATTTACTTTTTTTCTCTAAAATCTTTTTACTTAACACTTTCACTTTAAATATTGTATAGTGAATAATTTGATGTTAGAATTAATTGTTTATTATAAAGAATATGAAGTTGCTTTTTATTTTTCTTTTAATTTAAGAAGTATATTATTGTGGTTCTACTATTTTTATTTTTTATTTGTTTGTATTTTTAATATAGAGGTGTTTTTAGATATAGAGAAATGGCATTTTTTTCTAATTTATATATTTTTTAAGATACCAAAAAAAATATAGAATGACCTAAACAAGAAGCAAGTGGGAGTTTTTTATTGGTTTTACTTATCTCGATTCCTTTTTACATTTAAAATAATACTTTTTTTATTTATTTACAATTTTATTCAGAAAAAATACGTGAGTTTTACTCATATTCTTATTTTTACGTATGTTTTTGTGCAAAGTGTACAAAATTCATCACTCAAAACTATTTAAACCTACAATGCACATAGATTAATTGGTGGTGTACATTAAAATTGAGGTCGATAACAATAAACTTTTTTTAGGATTTTTAAATTTAACCACTATACTTAAGTTTAAAGACAAAAACTAGAGATAGATGGTGGAGTGCGGAGAACATGAACAGTGACCGGTGGGAGCATCTTGGTCTTATTACCAACTACAAGTCTTTATAACTTTTCATTTAAGTCTCTGACTTCTTTTAGTTTTCTAAAATCTTTTAATTTTACATTGCATTTAAAATGTATTTAAAAGAATTTTCAATTAAGTCTTCTAATTTTACATTGCATTCAAAACGTATTAAATAAAAATTCTATCGATTAATTTTTTTTTATCAATAGTTAGAACCAAATGACATAAGAAGAGTTAATTGCAAACGATTAAACCACAATTGCCTCCTGACAATGCAACATATTTGTTGAATAAATGTAAGCTACTACGGCTTGCCGCAACACGCAGGTTCTTCTTTCGGGATGTTATATCGTCCACATGACATTAGGAGAAATTAAACCCTGCAGCAACGCGCGGGTTCAATTTCTAGTTCTTTCTAAATAATATAGTATTCTTTCTTTAAACATTTCAATATGGGCTTCGGGTTTGGGCTGGGCTGTCTCCTCGATTCACAATATTTTTTATAGTGTGTACTGTGTAACCCTAGTATCAAGGGGCTTTAATCCAACAGTAGAAGCCCTATAACTTCGCAGAATAATAAAACTAATTTTGAATGCAAGTCCACTATTTAAAGCCTACACATTTTTTGACTTGGCCTTTCATAAAAATCACATTAGAGTCAAATCATTCATCCTCAAGTCCTCAACAACGTTGATCAACAGTTTAAAACAAGGTCTCTACTCTAATTTCTTCTATACAAAACCTGAGTTGTTGGAATTATATCTTTTAACAATCTTCAAACAAAATTATTTACTTTGATAAGTATTCCATTGTATCATTTTAAAACAAAAGTTTGTTGGTTTCCACCTCAATTATTCACTTTTTCTTTTATGTTTTAAACCATTAATAGACCTGTTTTATCATCTGCCTAGATTCATCTGTCTCGACCAACAGAAATCATTGCTTTGGTAAGAATAGTTAAATTACGAGTGTTATTAACAGTTAATCAGTTGTACCTATTATTCTTGAAAGTGCGACAATTATTATATTATTTATATGAATGTAACATGCATCTTATATACTAATAAAAAGCCCGCGCGATGCAGCGGCGATAATTTACAATGTAGTACTCATTGTTAAGGCAATTTATAAAACATATTTTAAGTATATCATGACTCGTGATGGAGTGATACGTTAGTAGTAGTTGTTATGAGCTTCTATGCATAATCATGATTTTGAAAAAAAAAACTGAGTTATATTAAAGGTTCTGAGTTGTACATACCTCCTACCCAAGTTGAACCATGTTATCAGCAAGTTGATGAGCTTCTTTTGTCTACGCAAATAGATATAGGTTATGTTTGATTTTGGTAATTGGTCAAAGTGGATCAAATGGGTCACACGGTTAAAATAACTCAAAATGTATTTTTGATACATAAAGTGACAACAACATACATAGAGATACCATAAAAAGAATATATTTCAAATATCAAAATTTCATTTTAAAATATTTTAATGAGATGGTAAAAGATTAACTTGCTCATAGTCTTCACTACCATTTGACCTTCTATCATTTTCTGCAAATAACACTCCATCACCAAAATAGGAAAAAAAATCATATAAACACAACATTTGTGGCTTTAATATAAAACGCTAGTTACATTAAATGGTAAGAAAACGACATTTGACCTTCAAACACTAAGTGGTTTAAACAAACCCTTAATGTTAGACATTGTACCATTACAAAACTAAGTTATCAAGTTTGCATTTATAAAATAGTAAGAAATGGTGTCATTAAACAACCTCTTGCATAAGAAAGCAACTACAATTCTATTTCCAACATCAGGAATTCATACATCATAATTAAGTTGATTGAATGACTTGAATGCAAATAATGGTATAAACTTCTTTAAAAAAAAATAAAAATGAAACTACGTATCAAATGGTAGAATTATTCACGAGCAGAAAATATCATTCAAGAACTTTCAAAACATATCCAATCATATTGTTATTCACAAATGAAATCATTCAAAAATAAAGTATCAAAAACTGGAGGTCAAGGCTCTGAATGAATGGAATGGAATATAATTACAACATCAACTTTGACATAGGAAAAACAGCTTGAAATTTTTTATCATACATGAAGCTGTGATACTCATTATGTGGCAGGGGGATTAGAGAAAATGAAAAGATAGGAAAAGCTTTTTGTTAGTTTCCAATAGGTAGAAGGATATTAAAAGCTTTTGTATATAGTCCAAAAGGAAAGTAAATTATTCTTGGGTGCAAATGCATTGTGATCATTCTATAATTATCAAACTATAAATTCTTTAAAATAAAGAATAATCACTTTTCGATAGATTCTGAATAGCTTGAACAAGTATGCTATCTAAATTATAATTAGGTAGACATCAATAAAAAAAATTCAATACCCAAAGGGAGCTAAATCAATTTCTACATTAGTTTAAGATACTAAAAACTAACCTAGCTCCCAATGCTTGACCCAACAGGATGTTAGAAGATTTGATGTCCCTGATCATGACCAGATCACCAGAGGAACAACCTAAAATTACAAGAAAACAATGAATAAATATGATGGTTTAAAGAAATATGCCAAAATGAAAGTACTCATAAAATATACATATATGAGCTTACTCCATCATGGAGATATTTCAATCCCCTAACAGCATCTAAGGCTATTTGAACTCTTAGATAGCAGGTTATCAATTCATGCAACTCGAGGTCCATACATGGGTCAAGCTCAACAGCAACCAGACTTCCCAGCTTCTAAAAGTTTCTTAGTAAAATTTCAATATCAGAACCAATTGCTCTAGCTAATAAAGCCTTGCCAGTACCAAAAGGTGCATAGAGAAGGACACCCTAGCAAAAATAATAATAATAATAATAAATTTATTTTTAAATCAAATTTTGAAAGGTGGTCAATATGTACCTTGGAAATAACTTGACATTGTTAGCATTATATGATTTCTTAATAACTTGACATTCATTCAATGTAAAAACACCAAATAAAGATGCATAAATGCAACAAAATCAACATGCACTTGTGAATATATGATCAATAATCTAAAACCAATGAAATAATAAAATCAGTAACCCAAAAGATTGAGTCCTAAATGTATTTTGCAGCAAATGATAGTACTAAATGACCTATAAAAAGAAAATGCTTTGGACCAACATCATGGTCTTTCTTCTCCGATCCCCAAAGATGTCAAATTCTACCTAGCAATGGCATTAAAGTCATGAAAAATCACCTTTTGCTTGCAAATAGCTATTCCATAACCAATATGTCTGTAAATTAATGGTTTAATTCAAAATTACAAAACTCCATATCCTCTTAACTGCACTAAATGAACATTATTTGACTTCATAAATTCCATATTGTTACCAAGATTGCTTTCTTTTCTATAGCTAGTGGGCATAAACTGAAATACCATAATTGTGATATGGGCAAAATTTAGAACAAAAGAATGCATGCACGATTGCAAAAGTAAATAGATGGTTGTCCAAAGGTGCTCCCTAAATCAAACAGCAAATTTCCACTTAATTGAAAAGTTAGGAAACAACAAAAAGCTAAAATAAACTAAAAACATACTTAACTTCGGTCAGAAATTTAAATACACTACCCATCGAGACAATATATTCCTGTTATTCGTCGACCAAACTAAAACACCATGAATCGAGTAAATAAAAGAATCGATATCTTGCTAAAAGCACAACACACGAATTATAATCGCAGCCTGCAAGCTATCTTTCCCCAAAACTCAAGTATGTTTTAAATGCATAAAAACTGTGTACCTAAAAGAGAATAACTACAGGAATTCAATTAAATTGATAGCATGAACCCTACAAATTGAAACCATATGATAAATAGAATACAAATAAACAACACCCAAATTATTGACAACAAAATGGAACCTGACAACTGGATCACCACAAACATCTTCCAAATCTTTAATAGATGATGATGAATTCACTTAAAGAATACAAATTAACTAACACATTACCCGGTCAAAATCAAAATAACAAAACATGAAAGAGTGATAATAACAGGTACCATGTGTGTGGTGAGAAGAAACCTTCAATCAAGCTATGGTGGCGGGTAGGAAGATCAGAAAGCAAACACGATTTCAGTTCCCTTACGCTCTTTCATCTTCTAGTTTGTATCAACCTTCATAAGAGAATTATAACATCCAATAGTAAGTATACATGTATAATTTTGTTGTGTGATAAGGGTATTCTAAATCAAAAAATAGGTTTGTTTGATCTACAACATAATCATAACTTAAAACATAAATTCAAACAATCCTTCAACAAATTCAAACAACCCTTCAACAAATTCAAACAAAACCAACAAAAAATCAGAACAATTTAAATCTATCATAAATTTATGTCAAAATGAGATAATGAATACCATAAAAGCAATCGTCATATTAGAAAGTAAGACAACTATCACTGAATTTATGTTATATATGTTAAAGTATCATTAATGAATAATATTTAATGCGAGTAAAAAGAACAAATTTAGAGACAAATCTTAATTATAAATGCTTCCATTTAAAGTGTTGCTAATTAGCCCGCCATCGATTATAGAACCGTTTATGCTCTAGAATAGCTCAAATAGTGCTTAAACTTCACTCACACTACCAGCATAATGAAAGTTAATCATGAATGAAATGAATCAATCAATTTCTATAGAAAAATATCCAAATAATGATTATGTGAATGAACAATTTCATGATTAGAGTTATAATTTATCACCATAAAATAAAATCAATTACAGTTTAAGAACAAATTTGTGTTTGTGGAACTGATGCAAAGCACACTATTATAATTCAACACCAAGAACATAACAATATCTCATTTAGGCATTTCATCATACAATTGATATGCATCCTTTAATCAAACCAAAACATACACTTAATCGTATCATTCCTGTCAAAAATCACACTATAGCCATAATTTAACACAAAACCCATGATAACATAACCTAATTTGTTGTAAAAAAGATAAACTATTTGTAGATTTACCTTCATATACATATATATACAATAAACACAATACACACATATATACATAAATATATGCTAAATCAACTCATAGGAAACTAACTTTATCAAACCAAAGAAAACTAAATGTAGAATCACCTGAGTTGAAGGAGTGGATTCGCAATCGCATGTGGGTCATTCGCATCAAAAGCCCTGGCTACATATATATGTGGGTTGAGGATTGGAATCGAACTGGGGGGTTTGAGTCGGGGACTCCAATGCCGCCATGAATGAGCAATTACGCTAGAAGGTGATTGAATGCGAGGGTTACAAAACGTTTCAGCAGATTGAAGCATTGAATGGATGCAATGGTGAGCAGGAAAGGCAAGTAACAGCAGAGAAGAGGAAGAGGAACGAGGGCGTCTTACAAATTTATGTGAAATTACCTTTCTATCCAAAGTTTTGTATTATAAAGGTAGTATAGATACTTCACTTTTTATTAAGCTCGTAAACATTTTAAACGGAAACATTTGCTAGTTTCTAAACACGAGTCATTCAGTTGAGTAGTTAATTCAGGGCACTGATTGGGATCACATGACTAAGATGTGTGCAACGATACTATAAAAATATAGCTCAACCATACAAGAAGTGCCTACGCATCCTACACTTTGTGCAAAGACGCTCGATCCTTTAACTATAGGTGTCTAGGCGTCCAACCAGTGGCGGAGCTTGAACATATCTGTAAGGGGCAGGGGCAAAATTAATTTGTTTTAAGGGGGACGAACTCAAATTTATATAAAAATTTACATTACCCGACCAAAAATTTACACTAACGGACTAAAGTTTTACACTACTGACGGAAAAAAGAGAAGCTCCCCCCAGCCCCTTAAATCCTCCGCCAGTGCGTCCGACGCTTTGTACAAAAGCATCTGTTTTCGATCTTATTATATAGACTTCTGATTATATTGTAAATATAGCTTCTAACCCTATTAGAAAGTAATCCGAGATAGCTTCTAACCCTATTATAAAGAAATCTTACTTTAGAAACATCCGACCATATCAAAGTTAAAGTTAAAAAATTAACACTAAAGACGACGATGATTATAACACAATATGATATAAATGTCAACGCCTTGACCATGACCAATAGGTGGATTTGTAAGGCTGGTTTTTTAATGAAAATTTTTGAAGAAATTTAGTGAGAAAAATAACCGTGTCCCACTACTCTGTTTCCTTCCTCACCTCCTATAAAAACCCTAACAAGGGCGGAGGATAATAAGAGCTGGGCGGGACTAACAGTTTTTCGTCTTTATTGTTAATTTTTAATCGGTAATGTTATTAATTTTAGATCCGTAATGTAAATGTAATTTTTTTATCTAATGGTATAAATTTTTAGTTCCTTAATTTTTAATCCATAAATCTAAATTATTGTTAATTTTTAATCCGTAATGTAAATGTAAATTTTTTATCTAATAGTATAAATTTTTAAATAAATATCGATCTCACGTCCCAACCCTACGAGAGGGTCTCCACGAATGAACCCCAATCTCGCCACAAGAAAAAATCAAGGTTACAATTGGTCTCCCCTTCCTCGTTTCCCCATCTCTAATCTCTCACCCAAATCAAATTCGTATCGATTTTGATTTCTGTGGTTGTTGAGACAAGAATAAACTTCATTTGACCATAAATTTGATCATTGAGGTTAAATGCATAACATAGAAAGTCAGAAGTTAAACCTAAAATTCAACAATAATGGCAATTAAATGCGTGAGGGAGTGCAATAGTGAATACCATAACCAAATTCTCATAATTCAAACTACCAACGAAGACAATAGCAACCGAATACAGGTCAAAAACGGTGAAGACAACACAACATTTGCGAAAACCAGAAAACACAAAAGCAGATCCCCATAGTCTACAACCAATCTATAACCTAATTTCACCATTTGCCTTCTGAATCACCACCTCCCCTAGAGTAACCAGATCCACCACCGTAACCACCGTCACGTCCTCCACCGTAACCACCACCGTACCCACGGTCACGTCCTCCACCATAACCACCACCACCACCACCACCGTATCCTCCCTCACGCCGACCACCACCGTAACCACCGTCACGACGGCCACCACCACCACCACCGCTACGCGATTGAGCCTCGTTGACGGTAATATTACGCCCGTCGAGACTCTGACCGTTCATTCCTTCAATCGCATCTCTCAACGACTTCTCATCCCTGAATGTAACGAATCCAAATCCTCTAGATCTACCAGTCTCCCGATCGTTAATGATCTAAACGACAACAAAACAACACAAAACAACATCAATTCACAAATCAATCAACGAATCCGATACAAATCATGTCACCAACATAAACTATTAAACTGCATCGTAAAATCGATCGATCGTTCGTCTCTTGTATCAGAGGAGGATGAACGTACCGTTTTAGATACCAGAAAAAGTAACACAAATAGTAACAGATCAAGTAAACCATAGTAACAGTAACAGAAGAGAGATTCGTATCGTGAGATTCATCAAACAAAGCCGAATCAGCATCGATCTGAATCGGAACTTTGCGACAAACGGACCTTCGCGTCGACGATCTCGCCGTATTGAGAGAAAGCTTCTTCGAGTGAACGGTCGGTGGTGGCCCATGCGAGGCCTCCGACGAAACAACGGTGCTCAACGTCGGCAGAAGCCATTGATGAATATAATATGAAGGTGATGGAGATTAAAGATGATAGTTGCAGGTGTGAGTGATGATGGTGGGAGATGGTGGGTTATATAGAGAAGGGGAGGGTTTAGGTTAGGGATGGTTTGCTAACGTGCTCGGGGTGCGCAGTGCGCCGTCTGGTTAGATATTTATTATTTGATATTTATCGCTTTAACCGTAGTTTGGTTTAGAGGTGTTATTATGTGATATAAAACGTAATTAATTTCGGTCGAATATTTATTATCAATTTATTATTTTACATTGTGTAATATTTATTAGTGATTTATATAGATTGTTTGATTACACTGATTCAGTAAGATTTGAGTGAGTTAAAATTAACCTAGTTAGAAACTATAACTTGGTATACATTTGATTGAAACTTAAATGTTTGATTTAGTATCTGACTAGAACCAAAGTACTTAAGTAACAAAACCCACCGGAGTCACACCATCGGTGGAAACCACCACAACCACCACTGTCACCGTACACATTCCGACCACCATCACAATCCACCACCTTTCACTACCTCGGTCGCCGAACCACCGCCGCCACCGTCGTCTGAAGTCGGAACCACCACATCACACTGTTTGCCGCTCCCACACCACATTACACCCTTCACCACTGTCGAAACCACCACACCACCACCACTAAACACCCTCTGCGGCTTCTCCACCTACAACTCCTCCACCCCTCGTGAGTGGCCGAGTCGCGATGGAGAGGGGGCTCTACGCGTCGCGAAAGAGCTAAGAAGACCATGTTAGTTTATTTTGTTTTCCGGTTTAAGTCAGCTAATTAGATCTAGTGGTGTACAAACCGGGTTAGGGGCCCAAACCGGTTTGGTCAAAACCGGTTTAGCCTTAAACTAGTTCGGGTTGGAACCGGTTCCAAACCCAAAAATCCCAAACCTATCAACTCAGTTTGGGTCGGTTTAGAAAACGGTTCGAGCCCAAACCGGTTTTTTTTTTTTTGAAAATTTGGATCTTTTTATATTCATATAAAATTTTAAAATTTTTATTAAAACGTTTAAATATAAAACAATTTATATAATTTAAACAATTTATAACATTTATAACATATATAAACATTTAAAACATTAAACAAATTAAACATATATAAACATTTATAACATTTATAAACATATATAACATTTAAAACAATTAAACAAATTAAAACATTTAAACAATTTATAACATTTATAAACATATATAAACATTTAAAACATTTAAACAAATTAAACATATATAAACATTTAAAACATTTAAACAAATTAAAACATTTAGAAATTTTAAAAAACATACAAGACTAAAGTATATAAAACATTTATAAAATTCTTATACTAAACATTTAGCATAGTTGTTTCTTCGTTCGTCCGTATTATACTTGTACGTTTATTCCTCGCCACCAGAACCGGAACTGTTACGAAGGTAGTCATCATATGCCGCTTCATCATCAGTCATTCCTGGTGTCAATCCACTCTTTGCCTCGTCCTCGTATAATTCCGCTTCGTATTTCAATTCTTCTTCAAGTGAACGTTTGTCTTATACTCTTTCTGCAGTATCCAAATAATCTTTCAATCAAATTGACATTTCAACCGTTTGTGGAGTGAGTCGACTTCATCTTATTGATATAACGCTGCCACTAGCAGAAAAAGCAGATTCCGAAGCTACCGTGGAAGCTTGGACAGTTAGTAAATCTCGGGCCATGGTGGATAGAATGGAAAATTGATCTTCCTTACCTTTCTACCAAGCGAACAAGTCAAAAATTTTAAAATCTTGTGGAGTCATGGTCGATACAAAATTTTGTGGTCGATACAAAATTTTGTAAGACCATACCTCTCGAGTTCACTACTCGGAGTGTTACCACGTTGACGTTTATTACATTCATCCATTAAAGTATTATATAAATCAAACATTGGATCATTCAAACTTTCAGCATTTGCCGCATGCCTTAAAGCGTCATGGATTTATGATGTTTCCCCGTATTTTAATAAATAAACATCATACATTTGTTCTAATTGTTTGTTAAAATGAGCTTTTAAAGTTTTACTATACGTTGAGTTACCAACTTCTAAATCCAATTAAAAGTAATTTTATCAACTAAAGTTTCAACCCCAATAAATTTAAACAAGTGTTTAAAGCAGCAACACATGTAATAACGAGGACTATTTCTTTATAATACTTTATAAGTTTTTCTTTCATTGGGGGTATTATATCGGAATAAAGTCTACCCCTACACGACATTTCATTTAATTTTGAAGTCATTAAATAAATTTGGTGAAGTACTAACGGACTCATTGGGTAATAAACTCCAGAAAGACACGTAGTTGCG
The DNA here is from genome assembly GCA_025506515.1 of Flaveria trinervia. NCBI lineage: Eukaryota > Viridiplantae > Streptophyta > Magnoliopsida > Asterales > Asteraceae > Flaveria > Flaveria trinervia. Next base: position 76,385,633 of record CM046449.1, on the reverse strand, counting down.
TTTTTTAAAATTTGAAGCATTTTTGTTACTTCTTCAATAATGGCCCAACCCGATAGATAGTAAGAATTTGTCTTTCCTCAACTTACCAAACTATTATGAAAGGCTATTAAACTTTCTTTTTTGTTAAATAGTCTTTTCAAACATGTTACAAGTGGAATTCCATCGTGTTGGTACGTCACAATTCGGGCATAAACATTTGGTATCTGCGTCTTTACAAAACTTGTGATATTTAGTATATCTTTGGTTATTACTAAAAATATCACGTAACATTTTTTTAAAACAATCTTTAACTGTTTCAATCATTTTTAAACCGTCTTGAACGGCTAAGTTTATGATGTGCGCAACACATCGACTATGAAAAAACACACCCTCACACATTGGTTTATATTTTAATTTCAAATGATCTATCGTAAAAGTGTTATTTGACGCATTATCAAAAGATATAGAAAATATTTTATTTTCTAATTTGTATGTTTAAATAACTTTATCAATAAGATAAAAAATGTTTTGGCCGGTGTGAGGATAATCAAACAACTCAAACGCAATCGTGCGTTTCATCATTTGCCATAAATCGAGTTCAACTCAATGGCGGTGACACAAATGTACGAGTTCGATGAACCGTGAGGTGTCGACCAAACATCACTAGTTAAGTTAACACCGGCTTGTAAATTTTCAAAATAAGATATTAATTCATTTTTAACTTTTTTCCATATTTTTAAACAATCTCTTCGAACAGTAGCACGACTTACATTGGTGTAACGTGGTTGGAGAGTTCGTTGAATGAGTCGTGTCAAACGTTCGTTGTCGAAATATTTGAATGGCAAGCTTACTTGAATTACAAATTGCGTCATTTGCTCCCGAACCGCAACAACGTTATAAGCCAAAATATTTTGTTTGTTTGTTATCGAAGCTTGACCTTGAGAAAGTTCATCTTTTAACGCTTTACAATATTTATTTAAAATATGGTTTTTCAACATTGTGTTTGCATATTTTTTGAAAAACTTATGACAAAACTTGCAACGAGCCTTGTTTGGACCGCTAGCTATTTGACATAAATCGTAATTGCATCATACTTCGGGGTTCCTATTCGTAGGAAGGATTGCTACCACTATGTTGTTTGAAGACGCTTCACAACCAACGGATGATTGAGCACTTGATGAAGCCATTTGAGAGATTTTTTGAGAGTAGAGAGTGTTATAAGTTGTTGTGATTCAACCAAAACATTAAATACATATATATACTAACCTAGTGGGGGGTATAATGGTAAAAAAACAAAAAACGGTTAAAAAATGGTACAAACGGCTAACAGGTTTGAAAACTAGGTTGAAAACTGGTTTGAAAACAGGGTTGAAACAGGTTTGAAAACCGGTTCGGTTCAAAAATGGTTTGAATTTTCAAATTGGAACCCTGAGGGGAACCGGTGGGTTGGGTCGGTTTCGAACCGGTTTGGGCCAAACCCGTTTGGGCCTCAAACTGGTTTCGGTATTTCCTGCCGAACCTGTTCCCGAACCGGTTTTTTTGGCCACATCTAATTGGATCCAGTCAGCTTGAAACGAAGCAGTAATCAAACGAGCTGATCCGCTGACCGAGTCAGCCCGGTCAACCAAAAACAAACAGCCCCTTTGTCTGACTAGTAAAATTAGGTTACTATTGATATGTAAATATGAAAGATTATGAGTTCAAATCTTAATTCAAGAAAAAATGATTAAAGTAAAGATAGATGGTGTTCTTAGCAATAGTTTTCATCCTGAGAGATATGGGGGAGTGATCCCGGCTAGAAAATAGATATGTATGTCCAATCAAAATAACACATATTATACGAAGTGGAGTTACACATTTGCCGTTTAAAAAACAAACTGTGTGTAATATTTGATATAAACGTTATTAATTTAAGTTAGGTAAGTAACGTGACGGTGAATGCGGAATTTTATAAAATATTAGATTTTAAACTACCTAAGAGGAGACTTAATAAACACAAAACTTGTAACACTTTTATAGGCGTGTGGTGCCAAAATATATCAAACTCGGTTAACATAGATATGAGTCGGGTCACACAAAACACGAATACTTGCATGCGTTAACAATCCAAATAATATAAACTTACCAATCTGAACTATTGAAAAAGGACAATTAAAGTTTGTAAAAAAATTTGATGGACAATACTCTAGCATCAAGCATACATGTCATAATATACCAGGTGAAAGGAACGAAACCCTTATGCAGTGGTGTGTATTGGTTGTTTTGGTTTGGTTTTAACTTATAAAAAAATTAATATTTTAGTTTTAAGATTTTTTAAATTGTCCGGTTTTGGTTTTTAAAGTTTTATCATTTTAGCTTTATGTTTTAAATAAATAATTGATTCAAAGTAATTAATTTGAATAAAAAACGATGTGCTTATATCATTGTGTTGATATTTAAATATAATTTGCTTGTTTTTATAAATTACTCTACAATAAAATTAATAGCAATCCATAAAAAATACATTAACAAAAACTCAATAAAATATCTTAATGTATAAATATAAACAGATAAGTTTGAAATTGTTTTTTCTTAGATAGCATAATTTAAATAATTAACTAATATGTTAATCATATATACAAATGTATGAATGCACGTCTTAATTTATAATTTTGTTTTGTAAGGGATTGATTCGGTTTTTGTTACAATTACAATCAAAACCAACCCAAAAACAGTTTTAAGAAAACCATCAAACCAAACTGTAAATTTTGATTGATTATGGTTTTTCGATTCGACTGCATCAGTTATTTTGATCACGATTCAGTTATTACAGTTTATTGTACGCCTCTACCATCATGCACTAATCTTTCTCTCTCACTCTAATTGAATCTCTCTTCTCTCCACTGATCTTTACTGACTTTCATGCCATAGAGTGCATGGTTATAGAGAGAATTATCTTCATGTGATGCATTAAGAGATGTTATTTACATGTCTGTAGATTTATCAAGCAATTCTTTGTGAATGACAGAATCTTAATTGGTAAAGATGTTTTAAAGAGGAGACTAGCTCGTCAAATTCCTATTTATAGGTTTTAAAATAAATTTTATATTGTTTGTTTTAAGAAGATAAATTTACATCAAACCACAAAGAAAGACATTTGTTTAAAACGTTGTTTAATAAACACTCACGAGGTTAGGGTCCCTTTCTCGATGCCAACCTCTTTTATATGACGTCCAATTCTTGACGTTTGATGCTCGTAGTTCCAGCAAAGCAAACTGAAGGCATTATGTAAGAGCCGATTTCATTCATTCTTCTTATGTGACATTTGTCTTGTCTTTCAAAACATATAAATTTTCTATCAATCCTGATATAGAAGTACACCAAGCTAGTCATTTTTGTTTAAAACTATTTTTAATATTAAAATAATAATAATAAAATAAAAAAAGATAAAACTTAAGGCACATGAGAGGTGGTTTGAGTTTGATTTTGCTTATGGTTTAAGTTTGATTACTATATTAAATCATGCTTCTATTTACAGGATTTATGAAATTTATGTTTACACATAAAAGTTTTTATGTTTTCTTGCCAAAGCCAACGGAGGGGCTGTTTGTTATGGGCTGACCCGCCTGACTCGCCTGACCGGCTGACCGGTCAGCGGGTCAGCCCTTTTGATTTCGGGAAAATGCTTAGCTGACCGGGTCTCATTGCTAACCCAGACCTTAAAAAAATATGCTGACTAGTCTTCATAAGCTGACCAGCCTTCACCTCCACAACCTTCAACCTATTATCCCCCCTCTTCACCTTCGAAATCGACATGGTCCCAAACAACGACGGAGTCTTCCCGCCAAACCCAAAAAGGTCGTAATCTTATGGGACCTCGACTACAAACCGCCGTGAGGGCCACCGTACGACACTGCGGTGGCCCTAAAATCCAGAACAACAAATCGGGGGGAAAGAACACGAAGCTTACAAAATCAACAGGGAGGGAGACGGAGAGTCGTTCATCGATGTAGACGTTGGTGACATTGGGGAAGCTACGAGCGAGGAGGTGAACGAGGGCATCGGGGCTGCCGGAGGCACCGATGCGGATGTAGATGTTGGTGACATTGGCGGTTGAGTATGGGGATGGGTTCAACGAATGGAATAACTTGTATATTAGGGTGATTTGGATGAGAATGTGAATTAACTGTTGCTTTATACAAGTTAAAAGGTAGTTTTTCGTCATTACTCGGGTGACCGGGTTTATAGTATTTGTTGTCCGTTAAAAAATATAGAAATTAAACCCGCGTGATGCGGCGTGGTTGCGAATTACCTTATATGTGCTGCGACGATAACATTAACGTGGTTAAGAACGTAAAAGAAACATACGAAGTTGTGACGTTTTAGTTGTAGTCAACTTTTGACTCAGTCAGATCTTACTGAGTCAGTGTAATCTAACAGCCTCATAGACTCAATCAGAAAATCTGACTGGGTCATCTTCTGACTCAATCAAATCTTACTAGGTAAGTTTTATCAAACATCCCTGGATTCTATGTAACTCAACCTTCTCATTCTTGGTTATTAGAATGAGGTGTACAAAAAATAAAAAATATAATCTAACATTTTCTATTCACATTCTTGTGGTGAGAGTGAGAATATTTTTTAATATTGGTACACCCACCCGTCAACCTCTTAAAAAAGAAAGTACTTTTTATTTATGTTAAAAACTACATGCATTAAATCGTGTAATAAAGATGAAAAAGGATGAGAGTTTGTGTTTCAAATCAAATTCATTTTGAGTTAGAGTAATAAATTTTATCTATACTATATATAAAATATATAAAATAAGTATTTTAAGATATTACAAAATTAAAAACAATTATTTTAACTAATATATAATATATAATTACTTTTGAGGATAAAATAATATTTATAATATTAAAATATTTATAAAATAGTATTTATAATATTAATGCATAAATTCATTTTGAGTTAGAGTAATAACTTTTATCTATACTATATATAAAATATATAAAATGAGTATTTTAAGATATTACAAAATTAAAAATAATTATTTTAATTAATGCATAATATACAATTACTTTTGAGGATAAAATAATATTTATAATATTATTTACATATTACTTATTACAATTAGTTATATAATAACCTTAAACTTGCTAACATTTGCATAAAATTTTATATTATCTACCCCATAAACAAAAAAAACTTAATAATTTTAAGATTTCAACTATAACTTTTAATCTAACACATTTTAAAACTCTTTGAGACTACAGTTAACCTGTGTTTCTTTAAACATTTTGGTATAAACTATTTGTTAAACAGGTCTATATTTTATGAGATATAATAAGTTAATGTATATATGTACAAGTAGTCATACATAACTTATTTATTTGGTGTTTTATATTTTAGCTTAAAAAACATAAAGACTTTTGTAAAACCACTATAAGAATAACAAAATATTAAGTGCACGTGCCGGATGTAAAATGACACCCCGCTGCATTGCGCTGACACTTATCTAGTTTAAGTAAAATGATTCGATCTTCGTTTATAATATATTATATTATATATATAATTTATAAGTTATAAGTTATATGAATTGGTTTTTTAACGGCAAATGTACGACGTTACTTAAGATGATATGTGTTATTTTAATCGGGTTCATCTATCCATTTTTCAGCCGAAACCGTATCCCCAAACCCACAGAAAAAAACTCATTGCTAAAAAAACTTCCTCACTCAACTCTAAATATTTTTTTTCTCGGAATAAAAAATGAATTTATAACCGTTTTTATATTTAGATGTCACGAATAATCAATTTTTAATAGTTGTAAACGGCCTTGAAAATAAACTAAAACGGAGAAAATGACAAAAAATTCGAGTACAACAAAATTGGCAGGGGGCTATGGAGTTGGGGTTAGGTGAGGATTGGATTGGTGCTAGACCTAACCATGGTTAGTTAAGATAGTTTTCCTTCTTTTCAGGTGGGGCCACTTCACGTGATTACGTGACTTTCAATACGAAGATATTTTCTCCCGAATTGATTACGTCAGACCCCTGGATAAATGACACCAGATGTGCCATTAATTGCGGTCATTGTCATGAAACTATATTTAGAAGATAATTTCAATTCACTCATCGAGTCACCAAAAGATTTGTATAGATTTATACGAGACGTATGAAAAACCAAACACATTCTGATATTCAATGTGTCATTGTATGTTGTTTAGTGACGGAGCTTTAACATTCCCGTAGGGAGGACGAGTGTAAAACTGATTTTGTTTAGGGGGGCGAACTCGAGTTTTATATAAATATTTACACTATTGGGCCAAAAGTTTACACTACCAACGAAAAAAAGAGGGGGGAGGCGGCCCCCTCCGGCCCCTTCAAACTCCGTCAATGATGTTGTTGGTGAGGTTATACGTAACGTATAACACTAGACGTTACATATGACTTATGTTTTTCCAAAACCTCTAACCTTTGATGCATTTTGACGTCTATACGTGGAGCATACCACTATAAAACACATATGGTTGTTAACGTGGCATGTAGTAGTATATGTCACGTATGACTTATACGTGAAGTATAATACTGTACGTGACATATAGGTGCTATATATGTAGTATAGTGTCATACGATACATATAGTATAGTGTCATACGACATGTATGGTTATATGTAACATTTAGTGCTATACGCCACATATAGCTCCATCTTCATCATGAAGCAATGCTTAGAGTGTCATGATTTTAAATGTTGGGGCTATATGCAGGGCCAGTCCCTAGAGTTTTTGAAAAATTAGCGAGTAAAAAAATAGGCCCACATACTATATAATGTGTAATCCGTATGTGACAAAACTATAATATTACAATAATTGTTATAATAATAAACAAAAGTATTGTAGCAAAATAATCTAATTATTTACTTAAGTGGATCGTAAGACTTTCCTAGTAGTGTTTAAATGAGTTCACATTTGATAAATGTTAGTGGATTAAACTAATTAAAATGTTAATATGCCATAAGTTTTAATAGGCCAAAATAATTAAATTGTTATTGGGTTTGTTAATAATCTATAGTTGTTTTTTGAAATATCATACATACATATTGTCACACCCCCGCTAAGAGCGGAAACACGGGGATGTAACGAGACGGGAATCGTCATAACACATGGTAAGCGATAGAGATGCAATAATAATAATGATGACAAGCGTGTCATGACGACACCCGACAACAAGGGGACTTGTGTCGTGTTTAGTCAGTATTCACGAAAACATAGCCATAAGCATAAATATGATACATGAATCATATAACAAAGATGTTAACATTGTATACAATTCCCACAACCCGGGAACAAGTTACATAGTATAATGTTGTTTGAAACAGATACAACAATTGTTTTCAAAATGATAAGTTTAGCCCGGAAATGCATCCTAGGGTCTCCACTAAGGCAGCACACCTAGAACCTCAGCTAGCATGATCACCTAAAAAGATATGCTCAAAATGGTCAACAAAATTGTTGGTGAGTTCGCAGGTTTAAAGTAAACAAGTAATTGATGTTGTATAAAGTTGTTGCTGAATACCGTGCATACAATTATAAGTAAGCAAAATCACATGACAAGAGCTTTACAACCAAACCTAACGGTGTACACAAAGAATCTTGTCGGAATATATTCACACAAGGCCCGTTCCTGGCTTTTGTTGGTACTAACCAGTATACCAACACGAGGGTGGGGGTGTCAACCCAGTAGTATTACCAATACCTATCCGTCGGTTCCCACACTGGAATTAAATGGTTGTAAGAAAGAACCACAAAGCAGACTCAAGCATGTATTAGATAAGTACCCACGAAACAGTAGCACGTTGATTCTAAGTATGTAAATTGTATGTATGTTGTACAACATAGAAAACGGGCGAGAATACTTTTCCCCTATGTTTGTAAATGTTTGTAAAGTAGTATAAGCATAAAAAGGGGCCACAAAACTCACAAGTTAAGTGGTAAGTATGAATGATCGAGATTCCCAACAGTTGTATGCAAAGAACAGTCAAACACCTATTGACAGTTATTGTTAAGCATTAATGACGTGTATAAAGCGTATAGTAATGTTTGGTCGGTTCGGGTTGTATCGGTTCGGTCGTGGGTAGCACACACACAAGCGGACACACGCATCAGATCTTATGTAGATCCAAGTACTAAGAGTAGTCGTCATTACTTATGACATCCTTGTAAAGATCTCACTGTTATGAAAGATGGCACTTGTTAAGTATTTGTAGTTCCAAATGGGTTGTCGGTAATTGTAAAATGTTAGGTTGATTTCAATTGAAATAGTATGTGCATGTTGATAGCGTTGACTTTAATCTTTGTGGTCAAGCAATGACACTTTTACTGATGTTACTTTATCATCATCAGGCGTTCAAGAGGGAATTCACACTCAACATCATCAGTCACACAACAGGACCAGACGCTCGTCTCAACGCTCCATTCGTACGAATCAACCTTCAATCGTACGGATCAGCTTCATTCGTACGATTGAGTCTTCATTCGCATGACTGGCATTCAATCGTACCACACAACACACATCGCACAGCCCAACCTCTATGCGCACGAATCAACCTTCAATCGTGCGAATTAGCTACTTTCGTACGATTGAACCTTCATTCGTGTGATTGGACTCCAGTCATGCGAAACACGCACAATCGCATACATTCAGTCGGTCACCTGACTCAATTGCACGCATTCATTCATTCGCGTGACTCATTCGCACACATACATACGATCGCACGACTCAGTCGCATGGCGTCCCCAGTCGCACAACTCAGTCGCCCGAAAGACACAATCGCATGACTCAGTCGCACGACTCACCCAGTCACACGGCTCAGTCGCATGACAGACCCAGTCGCCTGAACTGCAGGTTCGCGACTGCAGAAGTGCAGAGCAGCCTTCGGCTGCTCCGAGCACGGGTTTTACACAACAAGGACCTCCAGAAACACGCTACAAACATACACAAACATGAAACACAAGCCGGAAGACCTCACACGCACCCACACGACCTCATGTGTTCGGGTTGAACTCGAACACCCGAAACCCTAGTTTGAACAGCCGTGAATAAGCAAGAAAAGGGACAGCCGCAAGGTCATCTACCTGCTAGAATAGAGTAGACTAGGCAGTAGATGGATTCTAGACGACGATTTGGTGAAGATGAAATGAGATTAAGGGCTGGAATATGGGTTTATATACCCAACCCAAGTTTGCAAAATGGAAAGTTTAGTCCCTGCACTTAACCCCTGAGTTCCCCAAAATTTGCTTCAGTTGAAAACGACTTTAAAATGTTCGTTGTATTAAGGTTAAAAGCGTGTTTAATGGTAATTGATAGCTTAAAATGGTTTTATTAATGACAATGGTTATAATAATTAAAATGATACATTTGGTGATAATGGTGATGAAATTTATAAAAAGGGTTTATGCTTAGCACAGGTTCACGGAGGAAGTACAGGCACAAGGGTAATAAAGCAGACATGATTCCTTAAAGCAGGAGTTCATGAAGAAGATAAAGAATAATTAAAATAATTCTATTCTTAATTATGTCGTTCGACGGACCTTAAGGTGACGAATGTCACACATATAATATAAAAAATTAAAATTTCAGGTCCCAGAGGAGATTAGGCCGTGGGTGGTCGTCTCCCTCCCCATCTATAGTTGTTTTTTGAAATATCATACATACATATAATATGAAAAGTTAAAATTTCAGGTCTCTGAGGAGATTAGGTCGTGGGTGGTCATCTCCATCCCCCCTCCAAACCCAAAAAAAAATAGGCCATGATTATATAACACGTATAACTCTATACACAACGTATAAAAAGGTGTTAATTTATGAAAGTAAACTTTTTTTTAATACTAGGACCCTTGTAAATATTAGCCTATATACATGATCTAATTTAGTACCTTCAATCTGAAAATCAACTCTAGTGAATTAATTTTGTTTCTAGTGTGAAAGTAAAGAAACTTTAGTGCCATGGTCGCTTGAGGGAGAGTGGATGCAAGAAGTAAAAACGGAGGATGATTTTATCACAACCTTTCAACTTTTTAAATGATTATCCGGTAAAATCGATCTGTACTAATAAAATAAAAATTTTCAGATCACTTGTTATAATTTTAAAACATTTAAAATTGTTCTATCTTTTTTTCTTTTAATAAATATCACATTAATTACATATTATTTAATTATTTTCATATTAAAAATATTTTTATTAAATTAAAAAGAAGATCCTTCTGCAATTTATAAAGAAATGTTTTTTATAAAATAATAAATTTATTCAAAAAAAATATCAAACTTTTAAAAAACACAATATTTTAAAACATGTGGCTTTTAGAAAGTAAAATTCTTATGAAACAACAGTAATTAAATTTTAGTTATAATAAAGAAATCATTAATAATGGCATTTTTTTAAAATGGTTTGTTTTGAAAAAATTATCTAAAAACTAACTTTTTTTAGAAAAAAAAAAGTTTAAAAAATGATAACGTCTTTTAATCACTCGTACGTAATGTCAATCATATCTTATGTCAAAAGACCGTCTTGTAGTTCATTATTTTTTATTAATTACTTTTTATATTTTATTTATTAACACTTATAATTCACGAGATACTAACATAGTATTGAGATATTTATGGAAGTGTTAATTAGTTTGATGAAATTCTCTGTTCCGTCAAATATCTTTTTGTTTGCGCATGACACTATGTGTTTGTTATTTATCGTCAATTTCAATATTTTACACTAATATTGTTACATTTAGTAATTAGCACTTATGTAAAATTGATCAAGATAAAATTATTATTAAACCAAACTAGTTGGAAATCCCGACGCGCGTTGCGCGTCTTATGAAAACATCGAAACTGTGGCTCAGACATAGGTTTTGCCGCCATAGCTAAAATACAACTGTTAAAGCCAATAGCAAATTAATTGGCAATACGGCTCAGAATACACGATCGGTCCCCGTTGCACACCGAAAATGGTTGCCACGCCAAAAAACCTGACATCGGTTTATACATATCATCATAGCCGTAAAACAATCAACCAAACCAAAGATCTCCTAAGAACACATAATGTAAGCATCATCATCGTTAACAGTATGTTGATTTGAGCAGAGAGCCCAAATAAAACGAAACCATAAGGCTCAATGAATCATTGCACCAACAAATGAACTTCCTTCACATAAACCTCAAAATCGAACATAGGTACAGGGATCTCAGACGAACAATCATCGTAATCATCGAAGCGTAGCACACACATATGAACCTTCTTCACGGCCAGGTCAAAGGCCACCGGCAACCATGTCGACACACAACCACCAACCAAAACCGGCAAAGACCAGAAAAAACAAAGATTTAACAGAGACCCGCACACGCAGAAGAAAGTAACAGCCAAAACAATCAGCGGGTACACAAAGCATGAGTGGGCGGCATCAACGATAGATATCGGGGCTCGAATGTGGCGGTATACCAACACCGGTACAGCCGGTGGTGAAGGAACCAGACTCGACGAAAAAATCCCAAAAACACCATGGTGATTTAGTCCGATTTCCCACCACAAAGCCCTAAATACCTCCTCATCGCCTCAGATACCGCCACAACACTAACAACAACGGTGACGTTGATCGGCGACTGAGTCGTGAACAACCGCCGCCAGCCCCGCCTCAACCACAGAGGGGAGACGAAAAGCAACAGAGCCACCGTTACAGCAACAGACGATGTCGCGAGCCAACACCACCACAACCATCGGCGGCGATGGCGAGAACAGGCGGCGACAACCAGTAGGCGGCGGTGGTCAAAACCGATGGCAGGCCGCGATGGCCAAAACCGGCGGCACACGGAGATGGCCAAAACCGACAGCCAAACACCCTACATGTCTCTTTCTCTCTCTCTATCCAAATGTCTCTTAATACAATTATAAAACCTCTTTGAGAGGAAGGGGTAGAGTACAAAATCAAACAAAATCAGGTGGACAAAACAACAAACCTTACATTCACATTATTTCTTCACATTGCTTTTTAAACATTATATAATATAATAAGAAATTAAAAGAAAAGAAATCATAATAGCGCACCCACTCTCCGGTCAATTGCAATGAGTACTAATAATGCGAATATAAACTTGTAATGGCCTTTGATCACAAGTGTGAAATTGGAACCACAAGCACATGACGAATATTGAACTACGATGATATTAAAGAATCTTACTACTTGAAATTTGCTAAAAGAGTATTTATGTTACCTCATCGACTAAACATACATTTGTTTGTGTAAATAAGATAAAGTTTAATTTTGTTAAAGAAATATTTTATTCCTTAATTATTATATAATTTGATTATAATTGTTTGACATGATTATACATAAATGTTACTTTTAACTAGAATCCCACTCAACTATGCTGTTGGTATGATAAAAGGGCTTAAGTGCTTAACTAAAGTTAATATATTGCCATGGATTCATCTCAATAAACCTTGTTTGGTGTCCTTATATAGACGAACACTAACCTTTATTCCACATGTGATTGAAGTTTATTGATTTTGTCATGACGAAAAGAATCCATAATTCTTAATTAGCATGGTATTATGATGAAAATGCATTAGTGGAACGTGGTAAACCTTATTCGATTAATAGGAGAAAGAGGAGTAACCATGAACGAACACATTCATCACTTCCCCGATTAGACCCATATCTAGAATATTTGGTTCATGACATGCACCTTACTCGTTATGGCATTCAAATTGGATAACACTTCTTGGTTGGACCCATCTCTTGAACATTTGGTTTGCGAGTCACACCTATCCGTTTTTCATGCATCCCCCATGCATGGTGTTTGCGCATAACGTAAATTTTTATATAAATATTGAGTTCGCCTACTATAAAAAAAATTAACTTCACCCTTGTTCGCCATTGTTTGGTTTTGCTAAAGGAATGCTGAATATGGACACATTCCGCACCATTGTGCCACTGCCACTATCTCTCATGGATTTGTCCATTACTCTCTTTTACTTCCTATTCTCCAACGTGCATTGACTAACACTCCTCTTTTGGATGGTTTGTTATTCCTATATAACCTGTCGGACATGAAACAACATTAATACTTCGTCATGTCTAGTGGTGCAACCAAGAATTTTATAATATGGACATTACTATTTGGTATTTAGAAGTGACACACAACTATAAACTTTTCAAGGCAGACTGATTTGGGTCATATGTTATATGAATGTGTTTTTTGTTGTGTTCGAATGATTTCGAAGGTAATTTCACTTATTACTTTGAGTTTCAGTGACAACACAACCATAAAAACTAATCTATGCATCCTAAGGTTATTGTCATGCTCATTGGATGTGTGACATTCGTCATTTTCGACTAGCTTTGTATTTGTTATCCTGTATTGTAAACCCGACTCGTTTTAGTCTTCGGATCTTTGAATATTAATAAAATGATGGATTTTATGTTGTAATCATGTTTCATACTTGTCGTGGCGTGACCCACAGTTCGTTTCAACAAAATCATGTTTTATACCATTTATATTTCATCTTTAAGACTCAATACTTACTCAAAATCTTTCAATCTAGGACATGCACGTTAAAACCGTCGGACTTGCTTACTTGAGGATTTTATTCAAAATTTATTCATCAACGTCATTTTATTGCATGTGAGTAATTTCATCCCCGTTTTCTCTTCTATACTTTGGGGGTAGCAAGCATACTTACTCAACCAAAAAAATGATTTAACATCTAGATCCTCACCCCACAATCTCTAGGTTATGTGTTGCTTAGAATAATTGTCCAATTGTATGTTATATACCTCATATGATTAATTGCTACATGTTTATTGCTTTTGATCGTTTAGCCTCATCCTCATCCTCAATAAGTATGATCATACGCTCCTCCTTGTAATATGGTAGTTTTATCAATTAGAAAGGAGCCTCATTTATTTATTATTGATATACCTCAATTGTCATTTTTATTTACGGCTTCACATATTTGAGTTGTGGATTTTTGCCTTATATTATATTTATAAAGTCATGGAATTGCTCACCAACATACATGTTGACAAAACATATTTTATGCAATGCTAAAGGTTTGATTATCGGTTGATTGAAGATTTAAAGACGTTACTTTATTTTGGACCGTTAGGTTATTAGTTAAGAACTATTTATTTTCTTGTATTTGTAAGAACATGTTATGAAATGAATGAGTTGATTAAATATTGTCACTTTAATAGTGTCGTGTGCATTTGAACAATCTTAATTGCGCCCCGGCATGTTCCGTCGCTTTGGTCGGGGTGTGACAGATTGGCATCAGTACCAAGACTATAGCATAGGTGGTTAGATGTAACAACCTATTATAGTTTATGCTTTAGGGTCCCAAAACGTGTTGTCTATACGTGTTACCCTACTTGATTGTTTATTTGTTTTTATTTACTTATTTATTTCATTTACCCTCATTACACACACACACACACACTTTTATAGAAATCCAAAGTATCCTTACTTTACCTTAAAAAATTAATTAATTAATTAAAAAAATCAAATTATGGATCTCAAAATTTGAGTTTGGGTCCCAAATTTTTTGATATTTCTCATCTCCTTAAAGCGTGACATTATAACGGGTTCGTACTAACTGGAAGAGGGAAAATACCTAGATGTGAACCTTTGGCAAAACGATTCCGAGAATCAAAGGTGATTTACTTACTTGGAAGGTTCAAATCAAGGTGTTTGACCTTATAGGCCAAAGCGAATACGCGCTATATGGGTTGCTAACTTTAAGCAGTCACCGTAACCGTTCCGTTTGCCTCCATTAATATTGTTGGATTGAAATATGAAAGCCACGGTGATACGTGGACTAGTGTTTTGATCCCTCCCTCGATTTTGATTTGTTTTGAGTTGAAACATGAAAGCCACGGTGATACGTGAACTAGTGGTCTTGACTTCTCATTTTATCCCATTTTATGATCTTGGTTGAAACATGAAAGACGCGGTGATTCACGCAACGTTTCGACTCCCCGCATTACCTCGTATTTCCTTAAGATTACTGTCGGGACAACAAGTCATGGTGATTCATGTATGTATTTCCCGCCTCAAATCTTAACGTTTCAAATTTCAAATATATATATATATATATATATATATATATTCATGTGTTAAAATGGTTTTTTTTATAAGGTTCACAAAATATTTCACTACAATCTCATATTTACATTAATCACCATCATATTTGGACTAGTTACCCAAAATCTCATATTGTCTCACTTTTATTATTTTTAGAATGCCTCATCTTTATCGTCAAGCTCGTCAAGCACGTCAAACTCGTCGCCCCAAGAATTCTGACCTTAAGATAGCCGAATTGGTTACAACTAAATGGCCGCTGTACTCCCCACCTTTGTTGCTCAAATTCAAGCTATCCAACCGCAACCTGTTGCTACTCAAGTCACACCCTCTCATGCTACCTTTACTTATAAACAGTTTATGGGCGTCGATCCACCGAAATTTATGGGTGAGGAGTGTGCTACCACACTCCTTTAATGGTTTGAATGCATGGAAAGCGTGTTCTTGCATTATGAATCCCCGGAGGCCAAGCGAACCACTTTCGCATCAAGTGTGTTCGAGCTAACCACCCTAACGTGGTGGAATAGCATCATGAATGTCAAAGGAGCGGAAGTCACTATGACTCTCCCTTGGAATGAACTGAAGGATATCATGCTCAAAAAAATTTTCCCTAAGCATGAAATTCAAAAATTGGAGGCCGAATTTTGGGATCTTAAACAAAATAGCGGTAACAACTCCGCTTACTCAAACCGCGTCCACGAGCTTAGCCTTCTAGTGCCCCATTTGGTTACCCCACTCGAGAGGGCAATCGACAAATACGTTTCGGGTTTGCCAATGCAAATTCGAGATTCCGGCATGAGTAGCAAGCCACAAACGATTAATGATGCGATCACTCTTGCCGCCGCCCTTTCGGAGAACGATGTCAAAGCGGGGACTTTATCCCGAAAGGATTCCAAGAAACCAAATGTCAAGGCCATCACCGATCCATCTCCAAGCTCCAAAGTTGAAGCCCAACCCCAATCCATCAATTACTCCAACTCATCTCACCACTCTAAAAAGAAGCATAAACCGAACCATCGAAACTTTGTTGTCACTCACCCAACTCAACCCCAATCTCAATCTCAAGCTGCCCAAAATCAAAAACCTTACACCGGTCCCCATCCCTTGTGCAACACTTGTCAACGCCACCGCCCATCTTACTCCGCTTGTCGCCAATGCTCAAATTGCAATCATTACGGCCACCTTAGCAATGTGTGTCGTGAAGCCTCCCGTGGACAAACCACTCTACCAAGGTTTGTTCCGCATAATCCTCAAAACCGACCCATGCCTTTTGCTAAAACTCCTCCTCAACCGAGAGCTTGTTTCAATTATGGAGACCCAAATCATTTCCGCAATGCTTGTCCCCGACTCACTTTTGCAAAATCAAGCCCAAATCATGCCTGCACCATACTACACAACTCAAGCCTACCAATTGCAAATTTACCAACCTTAAGTCCCACAACTCATGGCTCCTCCGGTTCAACCGCTCCAATCAATTCAAGCTCCTCCTCCCCCGCCTTCGCAAGCTCCACAAGTCACCCATGGCAACCAAGGGCGTGCTTTTATGATGAATGTCAACCAAGCCCAAGTTTCCAACGATGTGGTGAACGGTACGTTTTTAATTAATGAGCATTTGCTTCAATTTTATTCGATACCGGAGCTGATAGGAGTTTTATTTCATTTAAATTTGAATCAACCCATGCCGTACCCCGTACTAAACTTTCTCGACCTTTTTCTGTCGAAGTCACCAATGGTAGCTCAATCACTATCGATTCGGTCATCCGCGATTGCATACTTACTCTTTGTAAGCGTAAATTCTCAATTGACCTCATCCCGGTGCAAATGGGAAGTTTCGACATCATAGTAGGCATGGATTGGTTAGCCTTGCATCATCCCGAAATTGTTTGCTATGATAAGTTTATTCGAATTCCACTTGCCAATGGTAAAACTCTCAAAATCTTCGGCAAAACTTCTCCCAAAAAGCTCAACCTCATGTCGTGTTCTCAATCTCAAAAGTACGTATGCCAAAAGTACGTTCCGTTCCAAGATCAAGCGGTGGCAAAAGACCCCGGAGAAAGGAAAATTCAAGACATTCACGTTGTTGTGATTTTCCTGATGTTTTTCCCGACGACGTCTCCGGTCTTCCACCCATCCATCCCGTCAAATTTCGAATCGACCTTGTTCCCGGAGCAACTCGCGTAGCTAAGGCTCCCTATCGTTTAGCTCCTTTTGAAATGCAAGAACTGTCAAACCAACTCCAAGAACTCTCAGATAAGGGTTTTATCCGTCCAAGCTCATCTCCTTAGGGTGCACCTGTTCTCTTCGTGAAAAAGAAATATGGCTCGTTTTGCATGTGTATCGACTACCGTGAGCTTAATAAACTCACCATAAAAAATCGTTACCCTTTGCCTCGAATCGACGACCTCTTCGATCAACTCCAAGGTGCAACTTGCTTCTCCAAAATCGATCTTCGATCGGGTTATCATCAATTGCGTGTTCACGAAGATGACATTCCCAAAACGCTTTTCGCACGCGGTATGGATATTACGAGTTCATGGTTATTCCATTTGGATTAACCAATGCACATGCGGTATTCATGGACCTCATGAACCACGTTTGCAAACCATTTTTGGATAAATTCGTAATTGTATTTATTGACGACATCCTCATCTTTTCTAAATCCGAAGCCGAGCATGAGCATCATTTATGTTCCATGCTCGATCTCCTAAGAAAAGAACAAATTTATGCCAATTTCGAAATGTGAATTTTGGCTAAAAGAAGTTCAATTTTTGGGTCACATCATTAACGATAAAGGTATTCATGTTGATCCGCTAAAATTGAGGCCGTAAAAGATTGGAAGACTCCATCCACACCTACCGAAGTTCGATCCTTCCTTGGTTTGGCCGGGTATTATCGGCGTTTTATTCTAAACTTCTCCAAAATTGCGCTACCCCTCACCGCATTAACTCATAAGGAAAAATCTTACGAATGGGGACCAAAACAAGAAGAAGCTTTTCAAACTCTTAAGCATATGCTTTGCAATGCTCCTATCTTAGCCCTCCCTGAACTTAACGACAATTTTGTGGTATTTTGTGATGCATCCAACCAAGGTCTCGGTTGCGTTCTCATGCAACGAGGTCAAGTTATCGCTTATGCCTCAAGACAAATCAAAGTTCACGAGAAAAATTACACAACTCACGATCTCGAACTTGGTGCCGTCGTTTTCGCTTTAAAAATCTAGAGACACTATCTTTATGGTACAAAATGTGTAGTATTCACCGATCATAAAAGTCTTCAACACATGTTCGACCAAAAAGATCTGAACATGAGACAACGGCGATGGGCCGAACTACTTAGTGACTACGATTACGAAATTCGCTACCATCCTGGTAAAGCGAATGTCGTGGCCGATGCCCTTAGTCGAAAAGTTAATGTTAAATCTATTTTGCTCCATAGCATTATCATCCAAACCGATTTTCAAAACCACATCTATCGAGCCCAGTGCACCTCCGTTGATGAAGGTAACATGTACGAAGAAATGTCTTGTGGAGCCGAACTTCAACTCGAAACTAAACCCGATGGCTTACTTTACTTTCTTAATCGTTTATGGGTTCCCGATCGTGACGAATTTTACTTTCATTCTTGACGAGGCTCATTAGTCACGTTATTCTGTGCATCCCGGTGCGGATAAAATGTACTTCGATCTTCGTCCCATTTATTGGTGGCCCGGTATGAAAAAGGATGTGGCACTTTACGTTTCAAAATGTCTTACATGCTCAAAGGTTAAAGCCGAGCATCAAATACCTTTCGGTTTACTTGAGCAACCCTCGATTCCTGTTTGGAAATGGAAAGACATTGCCATGGATTTCATCAATAAGCTCCCAAATACCCAAAACCAAAATGATAGTATTTGGGTAATCATCGATCGATTGACCAAATCGGATCACTTCATTCCGATCCGAGAAAAGTATTCCGTGGAACAACTAGCTCAAATATTTGTCCGAGAAATCGTGTGCCGCCATGGTATACCAATGACCATCATCTCCGATCGCGATGCTCGTTTCACGTCTCATTTTTGGAAATCGCTTCAAAATGCTCTAGGTACTCGCCTTGACCTTAGTACCGCTTACCACCCTCAAAGCGATGGCCAATCCGAGCGTACAATCCAAACCCTTGAGGATATGCTTCGATCATGCGTACTAGACTTTGGTGGAAATTGGGACTCTCATATTCCGCTTATTGAGTTCTCCTACAACAATAGTTTCCATTCTAGCATTGGTATGGCTCCGTTTGATGCTCTCTATGGTCACAAGTGTCGTTCTCCGATTTGTTGGAACGAGATTGGTGAAACTCAAATCACCGGTCATGAGATGGTTCAAGACACTACCGATCGTATCGATCAAATCCGCAAGAATCTACTCGCCGCTAGAAGCCGTCAAAAGAGTTATGCCGATAAACGACGAAAGCCTTTAGAATTTTACGTCGACGACCTTGTCCTCCTCAAAAGTATCTCCTTGGAAGGGGATAGTCCGTTTTGGAAAGAAATGAAAACTAGCTCCTCATTTCGTAGGCCCATTCAAGATCCTTGAAAAAATTGGAAAAGTGGCTTATAGACTCAATTTACCGAAAGAACTTTCCGGTGTTCATCCTACCTTTCATGTCTCAAATCTTAAGAAATGCTTAGCCAGGGTAATCTACACATACCACTTGAGAATTACATATCGATGAGACAATGCAATCGTTGAAAGACCCGTAGAAATTATGGATCGCAACGAGAAACGAACCAAACGAAGCCGTATTCGGTTAGTGAAAGTTCGTTGGGAATCAAGACGTGGTGCCGAATTTACTTGGGAAAGAGAAGACGTCATGAAGGAAAAGTACCCGCATCTCTTCGTCGTAGCTTCTTCCTAATTTCGGGACGAAATTTCCAAAAGCAGGGAATACTACGACATTCGTCATTTTCGACTAGCTTTGTATTTGTTATCCTGTATTGTAAACCCGACTCATTTTGGTCTTCGGATCTTTGAATATTAATAAAACGATGGATTTTATGTTGTAATCATGTTTCATACTTGTCGTGGCGTGACCCACAGTTCGTTTCAACAAAATCAGTTTTTTAACGTTTTTGGTTCGTTTAAGGTCCGGACTTGTATTTTAACAATCCAAACCAACCAAGACCTAACCATAACTATTTAGAACCCTCCAACATGTAGATACCTGTCATAATTTATTTAAATTAAAATTTATTTTAAATAAAAGAATCAAAGTGCACCATTTTACCCACCGGACAAACGCATTACCCATTTCCTCAAACCCTAATCTTCCCTATAAATATCACTCATTCTCAACCATTTTACCTGCACATTTTCATCTTCTTCTCCTAAATGTTTTGATCTTGTAAGTTGTTCTAGCTAGTTTTGCATAAGTTTGACTTTAAAAAGTCAACAGAACCGAATCTTGCATTTCAAATCACTTCGGGTATGTAATTTTGGTTATTTTCAGTTTTTCTAAGTTATTTTATGTTCACAAAACCATTTTCATATTTATTTAAGTCTTGTGGGCATTCAAACTCATATTTATGCATTTTAGACCCGTTTGGGTCGTTTTCGGGAAGTTTACTCGATTAACTTTCTTGTTTGAGTTTATATCTGGAAGTTTTACCTTATTTTTAGTTCAATGGTTTTGAACATGTGGTAACCATCCTCGGGTTCATACTGAGTCAAAGACCGAACCAAACCGAACGCTCGTTTAAGCACTTTAAATAACTTTTAAGTGACCATGTTACATCAAACACTTTAGATCTGAGTTTTTCTTAATATTTTAGTTATTATATGGTTGATACGGAGGTGTAGAACAAATCTTGGCTTGAACCCAAGTTTCGGGTAAAAATCGAGTAAAACCGAACACCCATTTTAACGAGTTAGTCAATGTTCAAACCACCAAAAGTTCAACCTATCTTTTTAGTTATGTTTTACTTTATATTACTCATATTACTTAAGATTTTGGAAGTGTTAGAACAAATATTAGCTCAAACCAAGTTTCGGATAAAAATAAACCCGAGTAAAAGTCGAACTTATCGTCTTAACGAGCTAGTCACCGTTCAAAACGCCAAAAGAAAAATCTTTCCTAATTTCTTTTAACTATGTTTCACTTTATGTTATTTGTATTAATAATATTATGGTATGACGGAAACAAACTTGGTTTTATATTAAAATCGGGTTTAAGCGAATTTCTTTATTAATTAAAGTCTCAAACTCGGGTTTAAGAGAGTGTAAGCCGGACCTTGATGCTTACATTAATGGGATCGTGCATACTAGCACTAAACCAACTCCCATTTGTAAAACTTAACAATGGTTGAGTAAAACTAAACATCAAGGACCCGTTTTCTTGTAAAACTCATTTTATACTTACGTTATTTAAACACACTTTGTAAAATATAACTAAAACTCCTGAAAAACCCACCCTTATTTTTATAAACTTTTATACCATTTATATTTCATCTTCAAGACTCAATACTTACTCAAGATCTTTCAATCTAGGACACGCACGTTTTAAACCGTCGGACTCGCTTACTTGAGGATTTTATTCAAAATTTATCATCAATGTCATTTTATTGCATGTGAGTAATTTCATCCTCATTTTCTCTTCTATACTTTGGGGGTAGCAATCATACTTACTCAACTAAAAAAATGATTTAACATCTAGATCCTCAACCCACAACCTCTAGGTTATGTGTTGCTTAGAATAATTGTCTAATTGTATGTTATATACCTCATATGATTAATTGCTACATGTTTATTTTTTTTGATCGTTTAGCCTCATCCTCATCCTCAATAAGTATGATCATACGCTCCTCCTTGTAATATGGTAGTTTTATCAATTAGAAAGGAGCCTCATTTATTTATGATTTATATACCTCAATGTCACTTTTATTACGGCTTCACATATTTGAGTTGTGGATTTTTGCCTTATATTATATTATAAAGTCATGGAATTGCTCACCAACATACATGTTGACAAAACATATTTTATGCAATGCTACAGGTTTGATTATCGGTTGATTGAAGATTAAAGACGTTACTTATTTTGGACCGTTAGGTTATTAGTTAAGAACTATTTATTTTCTTGTATTTATAAGAACATGTTATGAAATGAATGAGTTGATTAAATATTATCACTTTAATAGTATCGTGTGCATTTGAACAATCTTAATTGCGCCCCGGCATGTTCCGCCGCTTTGGTCGGGGTGTGACAGGATGGCCTTTTCAACATCAAGTCTGTAATGTTTTTTACATACTAAAAATATGACATCCATCAAGTTTAAATCGATAACAAACACACAATGATTATGAAATAACTCTTCAAGAACTTTTATTACAACCAAGGAAAATAAGCTCAAAACCTTAGTTACAAAACTCATACATAATCCATTGACTTGGTTATGTATTTACAGGCTAACCCAACTTGATTAGCAAGTTATCTTATCTATCTATGACTCATTAATAGACTCAAAATTCAAACAATAAATTATCTCTAATCAATTTAACATGAACAAATGTATAAGAACAATAGTTTGAACTCCTTATCCGCAAGCACTTAGGTCTTGAATCTCACTCGCCTTAGCTCGACGGATCATCCAACCTTTCTATTTGGAATTAACTCCAATATACTTCCTTTTAATTCTAATATTGTCATTAAGAAGGTCTTGAATTCTAAGTAGTCTTTTTAGCTCCTTGAACTTGATTTGTGCTGATTTTTTTATTAGTATATCCACTTGTTGCTCATCTTCGAATACATAGTCCACCATAACTTGCTCTTGTTCTATACATTCCAAGATGAAGTGATATCGGGTGTGTATATGCTTACTCCTTCTGTGAAAAATAATGTTCTTGGATAAAGAAATTGCGGATTTATTATCCACTCGGAGTAGCTCTCGTAATATATAGCTTAGCATGTGGCCCTAGTGACCGCCTTAAATTTAGCTTCACAAGATGAGAGTGCAACCATTACATGCTTTTGCAAACTCCATGTTATAGGTGATGAATCGAGATAAAAAAATATGACCAAAAGTGTTTTATCCGTCATCTTTATCAGTGTTGTAACTACTATCACTATACCCGATCAACTTGAGATCTCCACCTCTTTCATATCTTATTTCGAAGTCAAGTGTTCCTTTTATATATCAAAGAATTTGTGTTTTATGGCATTTCCATGTGACTCCTTTGAACTTTGCATGTAATGACTTATAATGTCAATCGAATATGTTAATTCCAGATGTGTATATAACAAGTATCGCATACATCCCGCCACACGTCTTTAGTAAGTAGTTGGTATCTCGACCTCTTCCACGGCTTTGGATAGAACACACCCATGTTCCATAGGAATATTTGTAGGATTAAGATCAAGCATTCTTGTCTCTTTGAGAATTCTCTTAGCATAACTTCCTTGTTTAACTTTTATGCCCTCTTTACTTTGTGAGACTTTTGTACCAAGATAGTTGCTCAATTTACCCAAATCCATTATCTCAATCTTTGTGGACATGCCTTTTGTGAATTCTTCAATAATCATTGTGCTTGTACTTGTGACAACTATATCATAAACATAAACAACAATGATTAGTAATTATTTACACCCGCCTTTCGCTACATGGATTGTTCCTTGGAACATATAATTTCATCTCTTTCAAGATTTGATTGAGCTCGGTGTCGTGCCCTTAGGGCTTGCCTAAGTCCATATAATGCTTTTTATAACTTGTAGACTTTAAACCCTTCTAGTTGTGTAACATAAACTTCCACTTTTAGTTCTCTATGCAAAAAGGTTGTTTTTACATCCAAGTGATGAATTTTCCATCCATTCAAGGTAGCTAGAGCAATAAGCAACCAAATGGTTTCTATTCATGCCGTCAGCGCAAAAATTTCTTCAAAATCAACCCTGGGTTGTTGAACATAACCCTTTGCTTCTTGAAAACGAAGTGGTTCTTCATCTTCTATTAGTAAAGAGTCCACATCTTCTATGTTTGAGTATAAGAAATAATAATTTAATCTTTTAGGTAGAACCGAGACTCAGATTTAACCTTCTCAACGTAGATTGGGCGTGTTTCGAGTGTGCTGAAATTAGGTGAGGTCTGCCCAAGTGGGCTGCTATGATGTTGGTCGTTAAGCCCACAGGAGCAGTTAACTTGCTTAAATTGGGCCCAGATAAGGGACTGTTGGGTTCATGATTTAATGGATCAGCTATTGGGCCATTATTTGTAGTACTGGGTGATCCACTTTCATGTGAATCTGGGCTTGCTTCAAGGTTTTCAACTGAGCTGATCTGTGGGAGTTCAGACCCATTTTCGAGCCTTTCATCAGGCAGTTAAAAAAAACAGGATTTCCATCTTCAACGCCTAATTATCTTTCCAGTTCCGACCAGTAGACTCATTGAAGACGACATCACGACTTATAATAATCTTTCGGGTCTTGGGATTAAAAAGTCGAAAAGATTTGGAACCCGGCTCGGTTCCATGGTTTGTTAACGTGGCCTTGATCTATCATCTAGTTGTTAACGTTGTTGGCTTCAATTTTGACGTATTTGCCAAGCATATTGTAATGGTGTATTTGAAATTTTATAAAACGTTATAGTTTAAAAGTTGTAATTATAAAACAAAATATGAGTAAAATGAATTATATTAATACTAAATTTCAAATAAAAACAACTGAAAGTTGCTTAGGCGTTGTTTGTTTGTTTTTTTTTGCAGCAAAATGTTTGCAGTTTACATATCACATCTGCACACCACATCTACACACATCTACAGCAGAATATGTGAACCAAACCTCTGTAGTTTGCAACAAAGAAAAGTGTATGTTATTTAATGTCTGGAGACCGCTAAAATCAACTGGTGATAGTATACGGCGATGTTGGACGATGGTGGTGAAGGCAGATGGTGGGTGGTGGTGGTAGCGGACGGTGGTGATAGCGGACAGACGTTGGTGGTAGACAGATAATGGTGGTGGAGAACGATGGTGGTGGACATGGGTGGTGGTGGGTGATGGTGTTTGACCATTTACAGACTTTAGAAGTAGTTGTGACATATGTATATAATGTAGACCTTTCGTAGATCTTTTTAATGAAAAGTTTTTTAGAAAACAAACACTTTACGGATCTCAACGTCTGTGCATGGTTTGTACGGCGCAGAAAAAAAAAGTTAGGAAGAAATTTTCCAGAAAAAACAAACAACCCCTTAGAGGCGGTTGCTTCTTCTTAAACGTCGTCTGCCTTTGTTTTGCAGGCAACGACTTTGTTGGCCTCGTGTTAGGTTTAAAGACGGTGGTTACATGGGCGCTCATGTTGACGATCGATCAAAAAAATATTTTAAGTAGAAAATTTTAAGAAGATATCAAGAAAGTGAGAAAAGGAACATTTTATAAATTTTCAAAAGAATAATGAGTTGAGGTGAGTGAAAGTGTGAAACCACTAAAAAGGGTATAGCGTACAACAAATCATGCTTATGGTACATATTATCCAACTCTTCTATCCTACAAGGGTTCAAGCTAGGGTTTACACAACACTGGTTGAAAGCACCGATGGCTTCCGCTAGCAGATCAGCGATCGTCTCTGGTGCGAGAACAATTGCATCCAGATCAAATCTAATTTCAAGAACCCTAATTCCCAAATCCGTACACGTTCCTCCATTTCATTCATCAACAAGATCAGTCCCTCGTGCAGCTTCAAGGTTAGCATTTCACAATCACACGTTAATAACGAACTGATTGTAAATTTCATCAATGCGTATAAAATTTTATGTGCTCTTCAGGGTTGTTGCAGCGTTGGGAAGTGTTGAATCAATGGTGCCTCTTCACAGTGCAATCGCATCAGCTCGTCTTAGATCGAGTATTGGTGTTGAATCCACCTGTTGGAGCTGGCTTTCTCAAGGTATATGATTTTCTATTCAATCCTTAATGTTTTGTGTAATAACATAGCTCATGTCTGCATTATTTCGTGATTTTCTTTCGTTTTTTTTGTCGTTACAGTTCCCTGGGAATTCTATGAATATGATTGTTGTGTTTTTGCTATGAACTGGCTAATATTCTGTCGTTTACGTGAAAACAAATTTTAGAAACAGTTAGTAATGAATGGTTTGATGATGATAATGATCTTGAAGCTAATTGATGAATGCTGATTGTTGCGTCTTCTGAGTTAGGAACTGATCAACCGAGATATTCGATCTTAGCTTATAAGAGAAAGAAAATAGGATATGTTGATGCTTGGGGTGTTTGGGAATTGGGATTGCTTGTTAAAACAGCTTATTTCACTTGCAAATAATCAAATTGTGCGTTTTCTTTTGGTCTGGAAATAGTTGCTTTTTAAGAACTCGGTAATTTCATATGTTTTATCACTCTCTTTAAGGTGATTGGTATCATCATAGCATGAAGTAAGGGATAACATGGTAGTTTAAACAGTTGGAATACGCCTCAGAGGATGAGTAAATACTATGTTTATGGTGCATTTAAGACATGTGATCTTCTTTTTCTCCTTGATTTTGTTTTAAATGTTTAACTCTAGCCAGGTTTATTGGGTTGTACTGATGAATATAGAAGAAAAAGATATGATTTTGACTAGTTCGTCTGCTTACTGCTATAGGTTTTGCATCAACGTTGTGACAGCAGGAGTGATCAAGGCAATTAATGCAAATGAAAACACGCATGTTGCTTTTAATCTTTTGTTAAGGAAATTTGCTTTTAGTTTTAAGTTCTCAATTTTAAACCTTGCAGCTTGTTCAAAAGTTAAAACTTTGTATTCAAATTGATACATTTCGTTTGAGGCAATTCTACATCTTTTCTGACTTAAACTGTGACGTTTCACTGTTTGCCATCGGAATTGAGTTTATAAAAGTGCAAATACTATTAAAAGCGATCTATATGTAAGCATAGTATTCATTTAGATACCCTCACCATACCCCTTCTAACAATGAGAATGTATATAACCCTGTTTCGTCATTTAACTCTCTAAACTTTTGTCTGACATGTTTAGCTGGTAAAGCACTCTACTTTTAATGTCTTGCTCATTAGCTGCGTAAAAATAAGTTAAACTTGTTGCTAACAGCGGACAACCAAATTTACATTTACGCTGACATTGACATCATGTATGCTCATTTTTTTCTGACCTGGACTCCGGTATGGTTTTTATTAAGAGGTCATGTATTTGAAGTTTTCTTTAGACGCATGGATTTCCGATAAGATTCTATTTTCTTCACCTCATATGTCTAGGTCCCGTTCATATAAGAAAATGATAATGGTTACCATTGATTTGATGTCATATGGCCTAAAAATCTGTCTTTTATGTTTCTTATGATCTGTGCACCCAAGCTTTTACTTAAAACTTCTTGGGACTGATTTTTTTTTCCGGTTTTCCCTAGACTTTGGACTTCCTCGGTGACAAGGGCTTCAACCACATAGCATCACGGTTTCCTTTCTACTCTTGTTTGGTCATATATGATTTTACCATCAAGTTCGGTATTTTGAAAGCGTAAATTGCATAATTCATACTCTTTTTCGTGGAGGAACCGGAAACGAGTGAAAGTTTTTGAACCATTTGGATCTCTATAATCTATATTCTACATTATTATTTACAAAATCGTATTGGCTGTCATTTATTGGAGATGTTATTGTTGTGGGAAGTTTATGATCTGATCGGGGCAAAATTCGGGTCGGGACTGTTCTGCCATGGCATCCAAACCGGTTACTCATGGTCTTGGATCAGACCTGATCTTAATTGCATCTCATACTGATTGTTGTAAACTGTTATGTATTGTTTTTTTTCAATTTTTTTCCTGTAGTTTCCATTAAAAATGAGGTCTTCTGAACAAGTAGTTTTTTTTGGGAGCAATGTTTTTATCCTTTTGGATAGAGATAATGTTTGTTCACGTCTCACTCGTTCCCAAAACCTAGATTTTTGCCGGGTAGATTTGGTGTGGGATGTTTATGATATAATCCAGTTTTATTCACACTTCTATAACTTTAAATTTAAGGTAAACAAAATTCCTTTTAGGTAACTGAGATGAGTAAGCCGGTTTGCGGAAACTGATATTATTTTTTAACTCTTTTATAAACCTTTAAGTTTTCTTAGCTCTTTTATATGTCACTCAGCTTTTATTTTTTTCTAAGAGCCAATTTACATGCTCATTAAATCTACTTTTAATATAACATCATTGTTCATGATACGATTAAATCTACTTTTAATATAACATCGTTGTTCATGATACGATTTGAATCATGATACGATTTGAATGCTTACCATTGGAGTGGGTATCAATATCACAACACCTACTGTTAATGTTATAAACTTTTTGTTGCAAAAATACAAGTCTATATTGTCCTCTCTTGGGATCAAGAACAGATGATACCTGCCTATTTTCAGGTTAGTATTAATGAGTAAATGAACTGAACTCGAGCTCATCTAAATCCTGTGTTAGCTTAATCAGACCTAGAACTCTAACTTGGCTCATTTTGAGCACTATGTTCAAAAGATTAGCTTAACTTGTGAAAAAATTATAATGCTTGAGCTAGTTTTTGACCAAGTTTACTATATTGTTTACTAATTATTTTATTATATATTTTATATGTATTTATAACAAGTATATATATGTACACACATACATCTACTATATTAAATAAAATTAAATAAAAAGTATATCTTGTTTATATAATTGTATATTCATAAGCATCATTATTGTGAAACATATATCCACTATATTAAATAAAAATTATTATTTATTTTAAATTAAATAATGAGTGGTTTAGACTTTAAAGGCTCGTCGAGCCTATTATGTAAAACTCAGGCTCAGGTTTGTCTATCAAACAAACTTATTTTTAAAGATTGAGTTTAGATTTGTTTAAGCTTGTTTAAATTAGAGTTTTTAAGCAAGTTACTCTTGAGTAGCTTACCAATAAAACATGTCGTGTACATCCTTGGTTAGAACTCATGGTCAGTTATGTCGGTTATATGATGATTATTCACCAAATTACAAACTGCCACATATTTTATTTCGTCAAAACTTAACATGCGACAAATAGTTTAAAGGAAATTGTTTCAGTGCTTTTTAATATGCTTACCAAAATGATTAGATAAACAGTTTGAAGTTTGAACTAACCAACCCAAACCCGTTATTCAAAAGTGTTATTTTTCTGTTTTCGTCAAGACTATTGCAATCTGCAGTATATCAACACTAGGTTAGGATCCTGTGTATTACACGGGTTGAATAAATAAATTATTAAATAATTACTAAAAAATTATGAATTATAAAACTATGCTTGAAGATAAAAATGATTATAATTATTTATAAATAGCTACTTTAAATGAATAAACAATAATATATTTTTCTTAAACTTTTGCTTTATAAAAGATTTGTGGTTTTTAACATTTTGCTTTAAGTAAAATGTTTTTTTTTTAAGTTTGTTGTTTTTTGTTTTTAAAAAGTGTGTTTTTAATTTAAAATAAATAGATTTTCAATTTATTAAATTATATGTTTTTTAATTTGAAATGATATTAGTAATATTATTAGTATTCAATATTAGTTTTAATAATAAAGAGAAATGAGTAAGTTAGTAAGATGAGTCTTACGATTGCATCACGTTTTATCTTATTTTTTCTTATTAAAGATAGATTGATAGACAAATAGACATATAGATATATAAATATATATACTAGAAACTCATTTATTAAACGGATTATAATTAATAATAAACACAAAGATTTACAATACGATATTTTAATATAAGATATGAATTTTATATACGTAATAGTTCAAGAAAAATAAAATAATTTTATTTAAAATTTTTAACTATCTTATCTAAATAGTTTTATTTTAAATATTCGTATTAAGATTCTTTTATAAAAGAATTTTTTTAATAAAAAAATTTGTTTATTAAAATCTCTGGTTTGTAATTATTCTAGTTGTTTTAATAAGATTGTTTTTAGAAAAGTTCACATTTTTATAATTTGCTAAAAAAAGGACAAATTTCAAAATATTAGTTATATTTTAATTAAAATGTGATCTTTTATTTTCTTAATAAACCTAATTTTAAAAAAGATATTGATTTTAAAAAATCAAGATGAGAGAAAGAAATATTGCAATTAATAAAATTGATCTTTAATAAGAAAGAAAAATTAGTTTTAATGTTTAAATTACTACAATATCCTTTTGGAGGGAAAAAAACGATAATGTCTATAAAAATAACAAATGATAAAAAGATAGGTTAAAAGAATGACATGTGGCTTCAGAAAGTTTGTTTTATTAGAATTTATAAATTTTCACCTGAAACGTGTTTAACCACCTAAAACAAATCAAAAGGACTATGACCAAAAAATCTAATGATATCAAAATGTGTAAAATACCCCAAACCAAGTGATTTCGGTTTAGTTGTTAATAAAGGCACCTATACTAAACAATAATTTTATTCATTCACCCACACATTTCTCCCCTACAATACATTCAATTAAGTATTTTAAATCATCTATCACAGTTAACTAATTATCGCAATAAACTATAGCAAAAAGGATGCAAATTTAGTGCTATAGAATATTGATGTGATGATTTATATTCTAGAAAATTTTGAAAAATTGATGTTAGAAAATCATATTAAGGGGATGTTTTCGAAAAAAATATGACCAG
Organism: Flaveria trinervia; assembly: GCA_025506515.1. NCBI lineage: Eukaryota > Viridiplantae > Streptophyta > Magnoliopsida > Asterales > Asteraceae > Flaveria > Flaveria trinervia. The sequence goes on along the minus strand of CM046449.1, from coordinate 76,354,912 downwards.
TCAATTTTCTCATAATAAGCATTCACTTTATAACTGATTCAAAATTAGCGTGATACTTTCACCGATATCCAACCCAGAGCATGAATTCACCGACCACTTGAATAACTTAGCTTGTATATGCATAACAATAAGCAGATAAACCGATTTAATAAACAATCTAACCATCATTTAAAATTTAGCCTTGGATTTCTTTAAAACAAATAACTTACCTACCCATTAATTTTACTTTTAACCCTTAACAATTCAAGAATAAAAACATTTCTTATATGCATTGGTATATTTAGACCACATATCTGTTTATTTTGACTCAGATGAATTTATGAATATGTGTTATCTATTCAATTTTGTTCATTTTTGGTTGTGATATATCAATTATAATTATTTAAAAAAAACTCACACACCTATCCGCTTCTACTTATAAACTATACCAATAAACAACACCTAATTAATCCAAGATATACTATAAGCATCAAGACTCAAACTCAAAACCTCCGAATAAAAATGAGAACACCTGTTATCATACACCCAACCTCAGTACCAGTTATCTACTAGAAATATCCGTTTGATTGAGATGAGTTTGGTCAAACATTACTATTGAGTTTTCATATCATTTTTTTGAAACTTAAAACTCAAATAAAAAATAAAATTTGTGACATAATGTCTTGATCACAATCATGCCCCTCAATCTCTAGAATAAAACAAGTATCCATGAATTAGGAATTTGAAACGATTACGTAATTAAGTGTAAGTACAATGTATGTATCAAAATCATTTAATTTCATAAGTTCCTCTTGTCCATTTCGACATCAGGTTATATAACGAAAGTACAGGTGTATGTATCAAAATCATTTAATTGCATAGATTCCTTTTATCCATTTGACAACACGAAAGTACAAGTGTATGTATCAAAATTATTTAATTATAAATTATTTTTAGCATAAATGCGGTTTTATGGTGTGTCACTCGGAGGCTGCTAGATAGGTAGCATTCACACTCTTTGTTGATGATTCGTCATTAGGAACAACAATGGTGGTGAGTTATAAAGAAGTCACCTAGGTTATGCAAAGCACCTTAACACTTCAGGGCGTTTTGATGTTGATCTGGCCCGTTAAGGGCGTTAAACCTCACACCCATAGGATGTTAATGTGCGTTAAAAGATTGGACCGGGGAAGGGTTAAAGAGCGTAAAACCATTTATGATGGGTCCCTCTACACGCAGACAATCATTTCATATTTTTTAAATTGATGAGGTGGAGTAGAAAAGATAAAATCATTTTCTTAAAATGAGAAGCTGTGAAAAAATATAAAATAAATGATGCGACACACATGAAATCAAGATGCTTAAAACACACATAAGCCTTGGTTAATTTTAGTTTGAAAGAAACTCTCACCTAGTTGTAACATGTTGTTAGAAAAAGTGTCCAAACTCAAGAAGGTGATAACTTTTTCCAACCAAGTACCTGATCGAAAGAAAAAAAATGCACATACATCTTACAACACCATCCTACCAAAATTAAAATTATATCTTGAAAGTTTTATCTATTTTTTTTTCTCAAAGAGTTGATGTTTAATGTCTCATTTAAGTATTTTTTTAGAACCAACTCCTAATATACTCTTATTAATCATATTTTTTTATACCTTACAAAATTTGAATTATAGAACTATTAGATTGAAAAATGGCTCCTTTTGAAACATTTCTCTTCCTAAAGGGATTCATAGTTTTCATGGGAAAACGAGTCCTCAAGTCGTTGGAAACTTCTCCCGACCGTTAGCATAGGTCCCTTGAAATTAGAGAAAACTTAATTCGACTTGTTGAAAACTCATTGTTTCTCATCATGTCTTCCCACTCTTATTTTTTGAGGGATGGTAAGAGTTGACAGGCTACCGTAATTATTCTTTTTACCCTTATAAACACCAACTAGTTATATTTTTTCAACATTGGTTTTTATAACCGCTTATTCTCTACACATTAAGAAAAAGAATTCAAGTAGCTCACTAAACCTACTTCCACGTATGCTCGAAAAGGAAAAGGCTTTTAACTAAAGGCTTGCCTCCGCGGTTTCAAAAAATCTTGTACCAATCACATACTCATCAATGTTTCGGTAACATACACCTTATTTGCATTTTCAACATGTCGAATGTCTTACAAATGATCGACTAAACTCCAAATGCTTGATTTGAGAAGAAAGATTTCAAACTTTCACATTTAAAGACAACGTATTCAACAAGTATGAAATACTGAAATGGTATGGAATCAGAACAACATTAACGAAGTCACGATTAGAACTTTAGAACAATATCGAATTCCTTGTGGGTACAACTTTTAAACACGTGACGTTGGACAATCCTAAAGATTTTCAGAATTAATAATGTTATTTACTTTTTTAATTAATGAATGTTAGTTTTTTATACTTTTTTAATTTAAAACTTTGTATTTACTTTTTTTCTAATTGATAGTGTTATTATTTTCTCAATCGATATGTTGGAATTTGATATAATAAAAGTATGTCAGATCGGGGTTATTGATTAACAAGACCTTTTTATTTGATTAGAAGTTAGCAATGCAAAATATAAGTTAACTTACTAACAAACACAAATACTTTAAGTAATAATAATACACAAGTTGTTACAAAGTGTATGTCAGATCGGGGTTATTAATTAACAAGACTTTTTTATTTGATTAGAAGTTAACAAATGCATAATATAAGTTAACAACTTACTAACAAACAAATATACTTTAAGTAATGATAAATACACCCAAGTTGTTTTTTCAAAAAATTCATTTGATTAATCAAAACTATATACAAAGAGTAATATTTAGCAGATACACAAGGGACTTAACTAAAATTGCCTCTCTATACAAGTATAATTGTTTTCCTATGAAATCTAAACAATAAAAATAAATTATTATATTTTTGAAATATACAATAAGACAAACAATCAATATATTAGAGTTAGACAACTTTAGTACTATATTGTCTCCAAAAGATAGAACACAACAGACACCGGTAAGATAATTTTATATTGTGTAAATATTCATCAGCAGCTCATAAAGTTTAATGTTGATCAACAATAGTCGATCAGCAACACATCATATAGATGCTAATCGGTAGTTGTTTAAATTATGCTAGTTGACAGTCATTCAACACATGTTATTTGACAGTTCATTCAACACTTGATAGAAATCAATAGTTGGCACCCGAATTTTTGAGTTTTCAATAGATTCATCCTCTTCATAGTTCAACAATGTAATTTAGCACGAAAATAAATATAATAAAACATAAATTAAATCATTTAATTATACGATAAATATAAATTTGTGTTGTGCTCGTCTTCCTACAGGTTATCATAACATTTATTTGGCATGAGCTCGTCTTGTCATGGATCACAAAGCATGTACTCCTCTTTTAGACGAGGCTCGTCTTCCAACACGTATTTGTCTTACGGCGCGTGCATATCTCACGGTACATATTTATCTCCTAGTGACGAAGAGAAAAAAACAAATAACTTTAGGAAAGGCACAATTATAAACAAGATTCATATACACTGAAAAACTATTTTTTTTTTAATTTTCGTATATAACGATAGTGTATTCGTTTTAAAGATAAAAGAATGTTTGTTTTAATGGTGTTATTTTTATTAAAAAGTAATTTCATATATAAATTTATGAACGTTAAGAAAAGTAAAGAAACTTAAAATACAGTCAAGCCTAAAATATTATTTCTAACATACTTTTTTATTATAATTTGATCACAACATTGCTTAAGAGTATTAATTATTAAGATTTCTTATTACACTTTATATAAAACATTACGTTATAAACACATACATTAAACACATTAACATTACGTTATAAACACATACATTAAACACATTGTTATTTGGGAAAATTAAGAATATGACCATTTGACCAACTTTTTTATAATAACCATTGACCGGAACATTTTCAAATATAGCCATTACATCGTCATGTGACGATACTAATGTATGTGGTACAGCCCACGTGACTTTTTCAAAAGACTCAATTTTTGTATTGGAGATCCATCAACGATACAAGTCTCATGTGGTATCGTTGAGACATTTTCTTATATTTATAGCCGGAGGCACGCCAGCGATACATCGTTTATTTTAAAGTTCTTTTATACGACTTTTTTAACAATTTATTAAACAAATATGACTTTTTGTTTAAATCTTAAAAGTACTTATTTCTTATTATGAAAATATATATAAATACTATAAAATCCTTCCACATTCACTCATATATCATTCATCATCCAACATCCTTCTTCATTATGGAAAAATAAAAACGTATAAAGAATAAATCTAAATCTTTAATTTTGGGAGCTCAAAACCCTCAAGAATACAAAATTGAAAAACACTATTACATATTGAAGAAAATATGCAGAAAAGCAACATATTAAATATTTTTATTAATTAATATATTTGTATTATTTTCTTTAATATTTCTATATACTTGTATTATCTTTTTAATTTCTATATTTTTAATAATGGCGATACACGAGGGACGGGTTATCGCTGGCCGTAGATACATAAAGTTTATATGTTTTTCTCTTTGGGTGATGCACAAGAGACTATGTATCTCTAGCTGACGATATGGAATTTTGTTTTCTTTTTTAAAAAAAATTTGGACGAAACACTTGTCATTAGTATTGCTAGTTATAAAGCTAGTGGCACCATGTGCATTAGTATTGCTAGCTGAGCTATATAAAAACTTATCATAATTTAATTCGTTAAATTTTTTGAATCTTTTTAAAATCAATGGATATTATCATAAATTAAAATGGTAATGCTAATTTGAATATATTCCTTCTTATTTTCTATAATCATGTCCTATTCTTTCATTACAAATACTCTAATTTCACATATGTTAACAAAGTGTACATACGTATATATAATTAATTAATATTTTTAATAACAAACTCCTCCATTTTTTATATATAAGAAAATCATTGATCTATATAATCCACTCGACTCTTAAATATTTAAGTACATTCGCAATCAAGGTAGGTTTGGTGATAGTTACTCTATATTAATATAGGAACCGTTCATATAAAATAAAATTTCAAACAATTTTTATTAATATACTCAATACAAATGAACATAAAATAAACGATTATAAATCTTTTTTACAATGATAAAGTTACAGAAATAGATGAACAGAAATGTAAAAGCTCAGGATCGTATTCAACACGAGACCCTTAAAACAAATTCCGAGCCTCCAAGAGAACTCGTTTTGTTTCCCAGGGTACAACATCCGATGCAGTTTGTACTGCGGGATTAATCTAGAACCCGAACTTGTTTGTAGAAGAGAAACCAGAGAGCTTGAGAACGATTAGAGAACCGGTTTTACTGCAGGTTTCTAGTTGTGTTGGTGTGTTTTTCTTCTGAGTTACCCTTAGTATTTATAGTGGAATTCGAACCATAACAGCCACCTAGCCATTAATCCGAAATTGTAACTGCTCATTTAATTCGTCATTAACAGTCGTCGGTTTTGGTCAACGTGTAACGGAAATTGTTACGAGTCACAGCTCTGATTGCGCACCAAGGTCAGTCACACCTGACCAGGCCCTCGAACCAACCTTCAAAAATACTAAGGCGTCTCTCAAGCGGCTCATGGTGAGCGAAGTGCAAAGTGCGTCATCAAAGCGCCACATTACGACCACATGCCCACGCCGCGCTCACGTGTGCGGGTGCGAGTTAAGGGTGCTTTGCACCCTTTGCGAATCCACTTAGTGTGAAACCTTAGGAAACAATATAGAAAAGAGGTTATAGAATATAAACCATTTTATATTCTTTCTTGCCTCCAATATAAGACAACTTCCCACATTATTAATTTCTAATGTTATTAACCATATTAATTTTCATTTAACACATTAATTTATTGACTAAATATTAATAACCATATTAATATTATCAATAAATTTCCAACAATCTCCCGTATGAATGGAAATCAATTCTCCAAAAATTTAACAGTCAAGTATTGCAGGATAGGTAGGTCTTCCCTTTGAACCTTCCTTTGTGATGTATACTTAGTCTCCTAGAGGTGTGTAGACACGATTTCTTTGAACAGACCATGTTTTATGTAGACGACAATATATATTCACACAACACTCTTCCTGGTTTGATTAACCCCTCATTGTCTTGTCCGTTAATAGTCATGAAACACTTTTCTGGTTCTGCGAGAGCTCTAGATTTGCGCCTCCCCACAAATCCATTCGAAGTGACCTCACTTCTCTCTAACATAAGTGATTCGATGAATCACTAAAAGCATCATAGTTATATTGATTTCCAATTGTCGACTCACTATCACAATGTATGCAAATAGCCGATAACGGCTTTGGCAATCTTGGAATGTCTTTCACAAATTGATGTATCCATTCATCATATTCTTCGGTGTTATCCAAACCAATAAATTCCGATTCCATTGTGAATCTAGCAATACGGTTTGCTTGGATGATCTCCAAGATATTGCTGCTCCACCAAATAATAACACATACCCATTCGTTGATTTGGAATCTTTTATATCCGATATCCAGTTTGCATTAGTGTACCTTTTGATCACGGTTGGATGACGGGTATAGTGCAATTCACAGTCTCTTGTGTATCTTATGTATCTTATGTATCTTATGTATCTAAGCACACTCGTTATACTCTTCCAATGTTCTGAGCTTGGATTACTAGTATATCTGCTTAGCCTACTCACTGCGTATGCTAAGTCGGGTCTAGTACATGTATTTAGATACATTAGACTACCAATGATTCTTGAATACTCTAATTGAGCAACACCCTCACCTCTATTTTTCTTTAGATGTTGGGTGGTATCAACTAGAGAACGTACTACATGCGTGTCTCCCAAGTTAAATTTTTCAAGAATCGTGTACACATAATAAGCTTGACTTAACACAATACCATCTTGGGTTGGAATAATTTTCACTCCTAAAATTACATCCGCTAAACCTATGTCTTTCATGTCAAATCTTTATTTCAACATGTCCTTAGTTGATCTTATTATTTTATCATTACTTCTATTGATAAGCATATCATCTACATAAGGACATAAAATTACATAATCTCTCGGTGTATCTTTCACATATACACATTTATCACACTTATTTATTTTGAAACCGTTGTCAATCATGAAACCGTTATCACACTTATTTATTTATTTGGAGCTCGCTTTAAACCATAGAATGATTTGATCAGTTTACATACTTTACCCTCTTGACCATGGACAGAGAAACCCTCAGGCCGCTCCATGTAAATCTCTTCTTCTAAATCACCATTTAGAAATGTGGTTTTGACATTTATTTGATGTACTTCCAAATTTCTTAATGCCGCAGTAGCAAGAAGCATTCTTATGGAGGTTATGCGAGTCACAGGTGAGTAAGTATCAAAATAGTCTAGACCCTACTTTTGTCTAAAACCTTTGACTACTAACCTTGCTTTGTATTTATCAATACTTTCATCGGCTTTCATCTTCTTTTTGAATATCTAACGATATCCGAGCGGTTTACAAATAGAAGGAAGATCTACTAGCTCCCAAGTATGGTTGTGAAGAATTGAATCAATTTCATTCTTGATTGCCTCTTTCCATTGAGGTTCTTCTGAAGAAGATACCGCTTCATGGTAGGTATTAGGCTCACCCTCAACCATATAACTTACAAAGTCTAGACCAAAGGATTTCTCAACCTTTGCCCTTTTACTTTGTCTAATTTCTCCCTCTTCAACCTCGGTCGTTCATGTTAACTATCTATGTCATCAATTTGTGTTGATAAACTTTCACCTCTATCATCAAACCGAGATGATGAAGATGTATGTGTTTGTCCTCGTATTGGAAACACATTTTCAATATATGAAGCATTCCCCGGCCTTATCTCCATGATAGTGTTCTTTTGTACATCGGAATTCTTGGACTCATTTACAAGAAATCGATGTGCATTATTGTTTTGAGCATATCCAATGAATATGCAATCAACAGTTTTGGGTCCTAGTTTTTGAGCTTTAGGTGGTGGTACAATCACCTTAGCTAGGCACCCCCATACTTTGAGATAATTATATGATGGTTTTCTACCCATCCATAACTCATAATGGGTTACATCACTTTTCTTTGGTGGTATTTTTACTTAAACGATAATTGGCCGAGAGGATAGCTTCCCCCCATATGTCATGGCTCATCCCAGAGCTTATCAACATGACATTCATAATCTTTTTTAAAGTACGGTTTTTCCGTTCTGCAGTGCCATTTGATTGTGGTGATTAAGGTGTCGTACATTCATGTATTATACCACTTTTTGTACATAAATCGGCGAAAGATGTACCATATTCACCACCTCTATCACTTCGTACAACTTTAATTTCCTTATTTAGTTGATTCTCAACTTTGTTTTAATATAAGATAAATATGTCGATTGCCTCATCCTTACTTTTAAGTAAGTATACATAGCAATATCTAGTGCAATCGTCAATAAAAGTGATAAAATATATTTTTTGCCACCTCTTGTTGAGAGTGCTTTTAAATCATATATGTTAGTGTGAATTAAACAAATAGTTTCGGTTATTCTTTCAACCAGTTTAAATGATGATCTTGTAAGTTTTGCTTCAACGTATGTTTCACATTTAAAGTTTGTGTCATTATAATTTACATGTCCTAGTCTACCATGCCAAACATTTGAAGATTTAAGCATTTACATAGAAGTTGTAGTTTTATTCATTTTACTTTTAACAACGGTTACATTCATCTCAAACATACTATTGAGGGCATAACCCCTTCCTACATACATTCCATGTTTAGTAAGGAAAACTTTTCCGACTCAAACACTAAACGGAAACGAAACTTATTAAGCAACCATCCCGAAACAAGATTCTTGCGAATCTCTGGGACATACAAGGTGTTGCTCAAGGTGAGTTCATTCCCGGAAGTCATCTTCAAGATCACATTTCCTTCACCTTTGATCTTGGCCGTAGCTTTATTACCCATATAAAGCTTTTCATTACCCTTAACCTCTTTAAAAGTTCTAAAGAGGGTCTTGTCACCACATACATGACATGTTGCTCCCGTATCAATGAACTATCCATGTGGATTGTCTCCTACGAGGTTGACAACTTCCACCATTGACGATAACTCGGTGATCATTGCACTAACGGTTCACCATCTTCATCCATCATATGCGCACACTCACATTTTGGTTGCTTGCATTGATTAGCACGGTGCCCCGTCTCATTACAATTATAGCAAATGCCTTGGAAAGGAGAAGGTGGATGTTTTTTTTCCACAACTCTTTTCTTTGGTCCAAGGTTCACCTTTGGTTTCGCAATGGATTTTTCCCTTTAAATTTATAATCACTTGACGATTGCCCATGTTCAACCACATTTGCCTTTGCCATCGGTTCAACACGGGTGCCTTTTGAGCCATTTTGTCGTCTTCTTCAATTCGAAGACGAACAGTAAGTTCATCCACAGTCATATCCTTTTGTTTGAGCTTAAGATAATTTTTAAACTCTATCCAACTTGGAGGCAACTTTTCAATCATGGTTGCAACTTGGAACGTGTCATTAAGAGGCATCCCCTCAGCATGAATTTCATGAAGTATAACTTATAACTCTTGAATTTGGCTAATCACAGTCTTGTCATCAACCTTTTAAAATTCAAGAACCGAGCCACAATGAATTTCTTGCTACCGGCATCCTCGGTTTTATACTTTTTGTCTAAAGACTCCCATAGTTATTTGGCAGTCTTTAGGTTGCAATACACATTATACAATGAATCACAAAGACCATTCAAAACGTAGTTGCGACAAAGAAATTCTGAATGCTTCCAAGCATCAATGGCACTCAAAGCTTTAGCATCATCCCCTTCTTTCAGTAGGGGAGAAGTTTTCTCCAAAAATCATGCTAAGTTCAAGGTTGTCAAGTAGAAGAACATCTTCTATTGCCATCTTTTAAAATGGATACCCGTGAACTTTTCGGGGTTTTTCATGTGGTTTGCGACAGTGGTCGCTCCCATAGTGGTTGCAGCTAAAGGGGCTGATAAAAAGGAACTCATAGTACTAGAAGACATGTTGTTTGTTGTTTGATAGAAACGGTTTAAGTTAAAACAATTTTCAATAAATTGAAATAACTACCAAAATTGAATAAAACATGTCAAACTATTTTCACAATTCTATAAAATTCAACGAGAGATGTTCTAAGTTCAACTTTGAAGATCACTCATGAATAAGAAAGCGAAAATAGTTATAAACACAAACTAATTTGAAAAAAAAATTGAAAACTTTTTTCATAATTCTATAAAACTCAACGAGAGATATTCTAAATCCAACTTTGAAGATCATCTGTGAATAAGAAAACAAAAATAGTTAAAAAATTAATCTTTTAAAAACACAAGTTAATATATGAAGGTGTTTTTAAAATTTGTTTTAAGTTTGTAGGAACCGTGCATATAAAATAAAACTTCAAACAATTTTTATTAATATACTCAATACAAATGAACATAAATAAACGATTATAAATCTCTTTTACATTGGTAAAGTTACAGGAATAGATGAACAGAAATGTAAAAGCTGAGGATTATGTTCAACACGGGACCCTTAAAACAAATTCTGAACCTCCCAAGAGAACTCGTTTTGTTTCTCAGGGTATAACAGCCGATGCAGTTTGTACTGCCGGGAACCCGAACTTGTCTGTAGAAGAGAAACCAGAGAGATTGAGGATGATTAGAGAACCGATTTTGCTCTAGGTTTCGAGTTGTGTTGGTGTGCTTTTCTTTTGAGCTACCATCAGTATTTATAGTGGAATTCAAACCATAATAGCTACCCAACCATTAATCCAGAATCGTAAATGCTCATTTAATTCGTCATTAACAGTCATCGGTTTCGGTCAACGTGTAACAGGAGATGTTACGAGTCACAGCTCTAACTGCGCACCAAGGTCAATCACACCTGACCAGACCCTCAAACCAACCTTCAAAAATAATAAGGCGGCTCTCAAGCGAGCGAAGTGCAAAGTACGCCATCAAAGAGCCACATTGCGCCCACGCTGCGCACACGAGTGCGAGTGCAACCCTTCGTGAATCCACTTAGTGTGGAACCTTAGGAAATAATATAGACAAGAGGTTATAAAATATAAAGAATTTTATATTCTTTCTTTCCTCCAATGTGGGACTATTTGCCATACTATTAATTTCTAAGGTTATTGACCATATTATTTTTCATTTAACACATTAATTTATGACTAAATATTAATAACCATATTAATATTATCAATAAATTTCCAACAATTAATACCTAGAGTTTAACGTTATAAAAGGTACTGTGAATCAGTGGTGAATCCAGAAATACTTTTTAAAGGGGCGGAGATTTTTAAGAGTAATTTAGCTATCTAATATATTTTTTGGTCCGATTCAGGTCAGATCAGGTCGGATCCGGTTTATTACCGGAAAACATCGTTAAAATTGTACCTAAAATCTTGTATTTTCATATATATCAATGACTATATTAAAGCAATTATCATAACAATGGTTATATATAATGTTTAAAGCAATTATACTCATAAAAATGATCATATGTAATAAGTGTGAAACAATTATACATATAGTTAAAATGGTTCCCAACACTTTAATGCCGAAAAACACATGTTTGAGAACAACGTCAGCCAATATAAATTTAACTTCCATAATAATCTAAAACATTTATCACAATATAAATTTTTTTCTTTCTGTTAATTGATTGATTATTTGAGGGTGTAAGTACTAGAAATCTATTGGGTTATAGATCACGGTTAGTGAAAAAATATAATTCGTTGAACTGTAACCCAATTATTGTTCCACACCCGACAATATGTTTGAGACATTATTATTATTTTTTTAGTTTTAAAAGTTCAAAGGGATAGTTACAAAATTTTAAAAGGAGCGGTCTGAATTTTTCCATTTTCATAACAATGAAAATTTTTCGTTTAGAGTGTACGACTGATCCCAATCCAACATGTGGCTACACCACTAATGTGAATATGTGATCAACCACATCCGTATAATAATTATGCTTTATATATTGTTTCTACACCAACACACAAATTTACTCTACATCTTTAAACTATTAACCATGTATTGACAGGATTTTAAATTGAAAACCATTTGACTGAAAAGTGTACAACTACGATGTCCTTTGAAAAGTGTACAACTAGGATGTCCTTTGGAAAGTTACGGTTTATATTGATCCAAACATTGTTTTAATAAAAAGTATTAAAGTTTCACTCTACACGTGGCGGATAAAACGTATTTATATAAAAGTATAAAATATAAAATATAATTTAAAAATACAAATAAAAAATTACAATTTACGAATTTAATTTAAATAATAGAAATTATGTCATATCGATTGGTAATAATTCATATAAATAATTTAATTTGGGACACTCCTGATTCTCACTTTATTGTTAAGAGCAATTACTTTTACATAACTACTATAAATTTATATTTAATTTTCAGTACCAAAAATGTATGCCTCTCTATTTTGCTTATAATTATAATTATGAGTGAATCGAGAGAAATAAGATGCATTGCTATAATGATTATGAGAATAAGATTGCGTTAACAACTCAATAGAAGTTAAAAGTGTTACTAAATAAACTTTTGGTAAAAATTATTATTAACAAGTGAATTAAAGTTTGAATTATTAAAATTAAAATTTTCTTTTTCAATAATAGTCTTTATCAAAAGAACAAAGTATAATATAACTTTAAAAAGCATACCTTTGAGAATATAAATTTTAGATCCTGCACAAAAGACACGTAATAAGAGGCCTACGTCTAACCTAAAGTAGTATATCAAACATAAAATCTTGTTATTTACTGTTCAGTGTTCATTTAAAGATTATATGCACTATATAATTAATATATTTTTTATGATAATTACTTTATAACTAGTATTAAACCACTCGCGTTGGAGGGAATGTAATACCGTGTCAAGTGTCACCGATGACACACAACTACAACTGATCACAAACACCGAAAAAACTCGTCTTAAAATGGAAATAAAACAAAAAGAATAAAATCAAACGAAAACCAAACATAAGTACGTTAAACCCTGTAAGCAATATGTAAAATATATAAAATAATAAATAAGTCAATCTAGAACAAACGCGTTGCGACATGATCGTTAAACTAAAAAATAAGGATAAAAATGTTTAATCACATGCACGTGTTGTGAGCGTTACTTGTAAAATTTAGAAGAAAACACAAAACAAAAAAATGTATAATATGAAAAGTACGTGGAATCAAAATAAATATAAATAAAATATTAGGGTTAAATTATAAAAGAAGTAAAAATAATATGTTAAAATTAAAAAAAAAGAAAATTAAAAGAAAAACAAAATATAACTTACGGAATATACCATATTAATAATTAGTATTATATAACTAAATCTATATATTATAATAAAAAATGTTTTAAGATGTCACTTGACATAATTTTAAACCATTTAATTTTAATTTTCCCGCTTCTTTCTCCTATTAAACAATTACCTTAAATACTTATAATATTATTTAATTTCTTTTGAAATTAAAAATTATTTTTCAATAAATTAAGAAAGAGATGCTTTTATAAATGATCTTTTTAAATGATTTTTTTATAAAACAAAAAAACTAAAATTAGGATTTATAATAAAAAAATTTAATATTGATTTTTTTAAAACGATTTATTTTGCAATAAAATATTTATTAAAAATGTAATTAGGGTTAAAAAGGTTTAAAATAATGATATTATTGTTTTATTACTTATATTATTACTCATATGTAAGTTAAATCATATTGTTTTATAATTATTATATTTTCATTAATAATTACTTTAATTATTTTATTTATTTAATTCGTATAATGCACGTGGTTCTAATCTAGTACTATTGTAAAAATGAAAACTTGAGCTAGAAAATCATATTAAGTTTAGTTTTTTATACACCAAAAGTTAATTATTTATTATCCCCACTTGATCAAATCTTAAAGCAGATCCAAACACTAGTCAAAAGCGTCAAACACCGACTCCAGTAGCACTCATAACATTCTACATTTCTACACACACACACCGCAGTGGCACTTCCGTAATATCCCCAAACCCCAGACCCACTTCCAACAATAGCAATCACTTGACTCTCGCCACGCTTTAACTTTTGTCATAATAACCAGTTTGAATGCCTCCCTTTCTTCACCATCAACAATCAATATTATTATTTCAAACCCCTTCAAATCTCGCCGGAAACCATGTCGGATTCCGGCCAACACTCCGGCGACCACTTCTCCGTCAAAATCCTCTCATCCAAAACGCCGATCCTAGGGCAAAAACTCTACGTCGTGATCGCCGTTACAATCGCAGGCATAACGACGATTCTCTTACTCTTATTCCTCTTTCTCCTCTTCAAATCGAAACGGAGGAGATCAGTGCACGCCAACGGAGCTCCGTACTGTTTCCGTTGGCGTCGGAAACGGTTGAAGGTGAATCAGGTACAAAATGCGTAGATCAGAACGAAAAAGCGGTGAAAACGTTGATTAGCATGTTTGAGTTGGATAGCGACGACGGTGACGAGAGTAAAGTCAGTAAACCGATTATCGGGGAAAATTGGAGAATGAAAGTTCTGGAAGCAACGTTTCAGGTTCGGGCTCGGGGTCCGGTTGCGGTAGCGATGGTGCGGGATCGTCGGTGCCGGTGGAGGATTTGAGCGGCATTGGTTGGGGTCGGTGGTTCGGGTTGAGTGAGCTTGAATAGCGACTGATGGATTTGCGGAGGAGAACGTGATCGGTGAAGGGGGGTATGGTGTGGTGTATAGAGGAGTGTTGGTCGATGGTTCGTCGGTGGCGGTGAAGAATCTTCTGGATAATCGGTGAGTTTATTAAGCTGTTGAGTTTTTGATTATCGGTTTTGAATTGTGTTTGTTGATTGCATGTTTAGTTGGTTAGAAATGAGTTTGATTTGTTTGAAAGTTTGTTGTGTTGGATCTGAGATCACGTCGTCGCCGACGACCGACGTTATGGGTTTGGGTTTTTAGGTGGCAGAGGAAGGTTATTGGGTTACTTCATCAGTCATTACTCTCTGAGTCTCTAGCTTCTAGAGAAACTTTGATTAAATCGATTCAATTTTTTAGTGTTAAAAAAGTGGTATTAGATGATATATTTTTTGCGGCAAATACACGTCTGTGATTCGAAGTATACGTGTTATTTTAATCGGGCGAACTATCCTCAACTCATTCAGAAGGGAACCCAAAAACCTTCTGGCTCAACTTTAAACGTTTTTGTTAAGATTAAGACCTATGACTTCTTATTATTTACATATATGATACCTCAACTTAATCAGTTGGGTTAAGATTATTAGTAAATGCATTGAACTATTAAAGGTAATGTTTGTATAAATAAGGTTGAAAGATAAGATTATTATTTTGTTAACAATAATTTTAACAAAAAATATTCAGAAACCTAAAGATAAAAGAAAGAAAGGTACTTGTTACTTTTTATTTATTTATTAAGTTACCCGATATCTGGTATAATTTAGACGTTTAATATAGTTAAAAACACCTTCCTTTTAACCTCACTTGTCATTTTGACAATCGGTTACCGATTGAAGTGAGCGAGACTAGTGGTTGAACCCGATCTTCAAAATCTTTTTTTTACTATTTTTGTTTCAAAAACTTTTGTACCGATTCATGTTCTAGCGTAGGCTAATCGGTGAACTAGTGGTTGAACTAGGCTTCATATTTAGTTTATTTAAGGTTTTATATTTTGTGTACATTGTAGACTTGTATAAAAAGAAAGTAGTTTTATTTTAGATTAGTTTTATATGTAATTTTTTTAATTTTTGAACCATTATGAAGTTATCGAAGCCAATCTGAACAGTGGACTAGTAAGATGGTATTTAACTGGTCCTATTTAAATACATTGCTTAAATATAATAATAATAATACAATAATAATATTCTATGATACATGCTATTACAATAATACTGCCAAAGCATAGTGTTATTAGATATTACAAAGAGTCAACCCTTAATCTATAAAATGAGATATAGTGCTCACTCATTTCACCGTCAAAAATTGAATTAGGAAACATATGATTAATTAATTCACTAAGCAATATTCGTTGAGTAATTAGTAACCTCGTGAACATCAAATGCCAGATTATTAGAATCAACCCACTAGTTGCAGCAATCTCTTGGAGACTGGTATGAGGGTTTTCAAATTTCAAATTTGTCGGCATCGGAGGAGGGTTGACCTACAATCACAATTTCAACTTTCAAGCAACTTCATTTTTAAAAAATGGTTAAATTTTTTATTCGAAAGTACCGATTATTTTACTGTTATAGTTTTCTTAATCATAATTAAGATGTTAATTAAGTACTTATAAACGTAAAAATCATGGAAAAGTGTTATGGATCAACCCAAACACCATATGCGTTAAAAAGCTGTTTGTTTTTACTCGACCCGTCAAGTGTGTAGTGCCCATTTTGATCTGTGTTAAAAAGTTGTTTGTTTTGACCCGGCCGCTAAATGTGTAGGGGGCAGGCAGAAAGGGAATTCAAAGTGGAGGTTGAAGCCATTGGCAAAGTAAGGCATAAAAACCTTGTGGGTTTGATTGGATTCTGTGTAGAAGGTGCTAAGAGGTATTCTTGATGTTTTTGTTTCTCAGTTAGTTTGAACATTCCATAATGTGAAATAGTTAAGTTCCAATATGTAACTTTGATTTGTTTGGTTTTGGGTTTTAAAGTGATAAATTCAAAACCGAACCAACTCATATTTTTACTAAGTAACTTGCTAAATCCAAATGTATAACGTTGCAACCAGTAAGTATCCATGCCATATTTTTTTAACTTGGGTTGATTGTATTCACCCCTGTCACACAGGATGCTTGTATATGAATACATTGACAATGGGAATTGGAACAATGGTTGCATGGAGACGTTGGGCTTACCCGTGCTCTAACATGGGACATCCGCATGAAGATTGCTATTGGAACTGCCAAAGGGTATGCTCGTGTTTTCTTCTTTTCCTCGATCTTACATTGCAGGGTGGTTTTTGTTCGACATCTTTTCTAGCAAAAAATTCAGGGAAGCACATTTAGCAGATTTTACTAGATGTTTCAAAATGGGTGGGTAATGAGTTAGGTAAGGTAAAAAGGGTTCAGTGCAAATGTAGTCTTTGGTGCGGGTTGGGAAATGTGAGATCGACCCGAAACACATTTAGCAGATTTTTTAACTTTTCTTTATAAATTGTTAGTGTGTTAGGATGGTAAAACCTTCTATTTACTACATGTGTTTTACGTCAAATGATTTATGAGATTTTGTTGTTAAAAGATACATCTTTTGAGAATGTTGTTCTGTTTGACCTGCTAAAGATAAAAATGTAATCCAAATTTACCTACTCATCATATTATGCAAGGTAAATTTAAACAATAACATCCACTCCTCCCTAATATTTCACTTATATGTCATTACCTGTTTAGATTGGCATATTTACATGAAGGCTTGGAACCAAAAGTTGTTCATCGTGATATTAAATCAAGCAATATTCTTCTGGACAAAAAATGGAATGCGAAAGTAGCTGATTTTGGACTTGCCAAGTTACTTGAATCTGAGAAAAGCTACGTGACTACACGAGTAATGGGAACATTTGGGTTAGTTTAATTGACCTCTTTAAGCTGTACCGTATATAGCCCGTAACACAATTCTTACCATCAATGGTGTCTGCAGATATGTGTCGCCTGACTATGCATGCACGGGGATGCTTAATGAAGGAAGCGATATCTATAGCTTTGGAGTTTTACTTATGGAAATAATTACTGGAAGGAGCCCGGTTGATTATTCCAGACCACCCGGAGAGGTAACTTTTTAAGTTATCTTCTGTTACCTCACCTATATGACATAAAATCTCCCCGAATGCATAGTTTGTTACATTTTTCGTATGTTTTTTGTTAATTTTAGATGAACCTGGTTGACTGGTTTAGAGGAATGGTGGCAAGTCGTCGTGGGGAGGAGTTACTAGACCCAAAGATTGATGAGCGGCCTTCTTCACGAGCTTTAAAACGAGCATTATTAGTGTGTTTTCGGTGCATAGATATGGATGCAAGTAAGCGTCCAAAAATGAGCCAAATTGTGCACATGCTCGAGGCAGATGACTTCCCTTTCCGCACAGTAAGTATCTCACCCATTGTGTTGATGTCAGATAATTAAATACTGAGCTATAAGTGTTTCTGAAATGGATACAATTTACAGGAATCACGGCTGCCTAAAGACAAAATTGTGCCCCGACCAGATGCATCTGCTGTCAGTAAGGTTTCTTTACCGAAGGGGGGTGCTGAAGATAGATCAAACTGGAGATGATTCTTTTTATACGCAGGAGGAGACATAGTAGTTATCAGTAAGTGATGTTATAGAACTCGGCATCGTTTTTGGGCATGCAAAAAAAACTTTATTGTAGACATGATTGGTTTGTAGTTTTTGTTATTGAAACGGAGATGTCAATGTTACAAGTATTAATATGTAAATATCGTTGGTTACTTCTTTGTCACTAACTGTTTTATAAACAAAGGCCATCAGAAATTAGCTAACACGGGACTATACTAGTGATAGATCTAGTAACTTATAGCAGGGTCAATATGGGCCGAGTCAAAATAGGCCTAATAGGTAAGATATTTGTTGTGAACAAATAATTAAGTAGAAATCACTTCTCTTTGGCCTGGTACTAGCAAGAACACAACCCTCATCCAATCAACACCATGAAGATCCATCAATTTCAGGTTGTAGAAGCACATGATGTGAGAATTTTATGAAGATGCGATAGCTGGTAACGCTAGAGTTGGTTAGGATGGCTCGGGAGGGTGGGAGTGTTGCCACTCCTGTTCAGTGCTCTAGCGGGTTGACGGGTCCCAGGGAAGGACTCCTTTCGATCTTGTGAATTGATATGGATTTAAAAGTACGTCTCTAGGTTGTGCCAGTTATAAAAATCACTCATCATTCTTGCGTAAGAGGTATTGGGCCTAACAAGTGTAGAAGAATTTTTATAAAATGACTTGAAAAACTTAAGAGTCGCAATTCGTTTTCAGATTAAATTATATGGGTTCACATCAAATATTCAATCAGATAAAACTCAAGTTTAGAAATTGATGTATGAATTCGTGTGTGTTTTTAAGAACATGAACCAGAAGACTAGAAGAAGAATAATCTTTTATAAATTCTAAATTCTTCAGGGATGGGGAAACTACGTTTGGTAGTTTTCTCATGCAAACTTACATTTTTGACCTTCTAATGTCACATGTGAATTTTCGAGAAAACAAATTCTAGTGCATTTTTTATAAAACAATGTCTACCAAAATAAAAATTTTCTGCGCTGACTTGACAGCTCGACCCCAGTCAAGGGTTTCGCCCCTGAGAAGGTTTTTAATCATAATAAATTCAAACAAGCGTGCACTTCGCACTTCCTAACTTGTTTGATACATATTATGATCACATTGGTTATTAGTTAATCCAATTACACTAAAAATATCTAACAACAAACAACATTGATATTATAATCATATTGGTCATTAGTCAATCCAATTACACTAAAATATTTAACAACAAATAACATTGTTATTATTTTGGCTTCGATGGATCAGCTTAACATAAAAAATTGTGAAATCATGATGTTAACTAATTTTAACCCTCATATTAAAAGATAAAATTATCACTATTGTAACATCCCGAAAAGTCAAAACGAGTCATCGAGGATAATGGGCTTAATTAGTGGGTATAATAAAGGAAGGAAATGGGTTATAGGCTAATTAGGCCTATGGGCAAGAGCCTAAGTGATTAAGGGCCCATAATCAACCTTTTTACCCACCTAACCAGCCACCATCTCTCTCATTTGAAACCCTAGCTCCCAAATTCGTAAAGATAGAAAGTAGAGAGAGAAAATGAAGAAAACTCAAGATTTGAAGCTTCAAAGGTTAAGAGATTGAAGATCTGGGTGTTGGAGCATCAAACCATAAGAAATGGGCAACAAATCCAAGTAAGAATCAGCCTCTAAACCCTTCTGTAGATCAAACCCGACATCTAGGGTTTTGGGTTTTGAAAAGTTGCAAAGAATCACATAAATGTCACATTTTTACGTATGAAAACATGTAAAAATCTTGGATATTGCCTCATGGATGATTAATTAAGAGACTGGACGTAAAAAGTTGCGATTTTGGGTTAAAAACGGGCTAGTTCGTAATTTTATGCGATCTGCGAACTGTCTGTGCAACTATGAAGATTTCCTGTGAAAGTATAGTTTCGCAGGTAGTTTCGTTGACATGGAATTCCAACGAAAGTTGGGCGAAACTGCTTATCTAGCAGTGAAATTAGCAGCGAATTTAAACAGATTTTAACCCCTTTAAGTGTGAACTTATCTGCAGGCTGTGTAGTGTGATCCTAGCCTAGGAAGCTTAGTTTAGAGGTTACTCACAGTATCCAGGTGAGTTCTAGATCCCCTTATTTGTAAGTATTTTCATGTTTTGGGGTTATTATGTATACTAAATACACGTATTTAAATGACTGAGATTTTATGAGGTTTTAACAGGAAGATCGATTTTTCTATAAAGAAATGTGTTATATAAATGTTTAAAAATAAAAAATTTGCACGCTGATCTGGCAGCACGGCCCCAGCCAGGGGCGTTGCCCCTTGGACCCCACTAGGGGTTGCTGCCCCTAGGACCCCGCTGTCAGGGGTTGCTGCCCCCAAACCCCCGCTGTCCCATGGAGGGTCGGTTATACTTTATGATGACTAGTACTTGGCTGGCTGTGTACTTAATAATTTAAGTATTATATATTAAAGTGGAAGATGATATTAATGAAAAGTGAAACTTAATGAATGTTACCCCTGAGCCTTTTTGATGATGAAAAGTCTTGCAAGCACTATGATAAACTTCACTTACGTGAATCTGATGTATGATGATTGTTCCATATTCATGAGCGGGCTATGTGCCTTGCAGTGTGGATCAACTGTCGGGGTTAGCTACCATGATGATGTGTACCGACATGGATCGGCATTTTTTATCGATCAACATGGAGCTCTTGCTTTGTGTAATCTTATTTATGATGAAATGAAAGATATGAAAAAACGAAGATAATGAACGTGCTTATTAAGACGCAAATGTTATGTATTATGAGTATGGGTGGTCATTGTATGAAGGATAAAATTTATTTTTTATTTACTTAAACTAAAACTTACTCAGCAAAGCTGATTTTTATGCATAATAGTTGACAGGTAAATGTTGATGCTAACCAGGGAGCTACTTGAAAACAAAGGATGGCATTCCTGTTTACGAAATCTTTTATTGTATTTAAAAAAAAAAGTACTATGTTTTATTTACAAATGAAGGACAACTGTATGAGTACAATATGATTTCCAAGTTTTAAATGAATGTCTAATTATTTCCGCTGCATTGTTTTGTTATTAAAATGATTTTATGCTATGATTAACCAACTGTGAGGCTTCTCGGGAACGGGACCTTACAACTACACTATTTTACATAAAGCTTAAAAATATATTCAGGTTTTAATCAACTTTACCTCTAGCTTTAACACGCAACTACTTAAGCCGCCAACATCATCACCTCATAATACTTTTATGCAACCCCAACCACACACACCACCAGCTTCTACAACACAACCACTCCTAACTTGACATTTGATAACTCATGTCAACCTAATATGATGCCCCTACATTTAAGCATGTTACCTTCTCTCAAGGGCATAAATGATCATGCTATGTGCACAAAGATTGCCGCTCTGCACTCCAACAAAACTAGGACATTGGTGCATGCCCCTCCATAGCCCAACACTGTTAGACGCAGATGGATTTGCATAATCAAACGAAACCAGGATGGTTTTGTTTATATATATAAGGCTTGACCTCTCGTGATGACTTTCACTGGACTAAGGCCATTTATTGCATCGGGACCTTTAGTTTTGTTGACAAATACACTATTATTCGTTTGGTTTGTCGGTTGCATTCTCCTATGGCTGGACTATTAGATAGATTGACATCAACACTGCTTTCCTGCATGACGAACTTTCTTCTACTTTTTCCATGGCACAATCTCCTTGCTTTATGTCCGTTCAAACCACATCACGCTTTACCTTTATAAAAGCCACTTTATGGCTTTAACATGCCCCCGAGCTTGGTCTTTGAAGCTCTCCACCACTCTAGGCACCTATGGGTTCAAAGGGTGCATCTTCGATACATCGTTATTTGTTATTACTAAGGATCTATTGCATGTTACGTATTAGTTTATGTTGATAACTTATCATTAGAGGGAGCTCCATGACATTGTGACTAATTTGCTCGCAAGTCTTCATTCATAGTTCAACTTAAAGGATTCAGGAAACTTGAGTTATTTTCTAGGGATATATGTCACATTCTCCATGATAAACTCCATATCTATCAACAAAGATGCTTACATGATTTTTTTACAATACAAGAGTCATAATGTCAACCAATCGACTCCAATTCATAGGACCCTTTATACGCAAAAGCACAGTAGGTGCATTGAGACACATTGTATTGACCTGTATAACGTATCTTGGTTTCTTCAGCGTCCTGTATATCATCATGAGTCATGATCAAACATATACTTTGATATCTTAAGGACATTATTTCTCCACGCATTCCATTTGAAGAACTACACATTTTTGTTTTTAGGCATACGTAGATACTGACTAGATTGGTTGCCCTGATAATAAAAAAATCTACAATAACATATTATATTTTTATTGTACCAATTTCATTAATAGTAACTTTAAATAACATGTTTTTTTCACAGACCAAATCCATTTACCATGCTTTTACTCATACTACTACAAACCTAAGAATAGATCATTATCTTGTAATCTAGTAAAACCCTCTTAGTTAATATAATAAAAGTGATTTATTATCAATCATACATAAAAAACCTTGAATCCTTACATTTTCATCAAGACTCCTTGACTATGAAAGACCACCATGTGAAGTCTATCTAGTAATAACTATGTAAACCACAGGGTTCCAAATGAAAAACCTTTGAAAAAGCATAAACCGACTCCAGTTGTACCAGATCTGCTTTATGTGCTCAAATCATAGAGAGAGAAACATTCTCTCAGTGCTATAGAGATACATATACAAGACAATAACGAAGTCAATCATCGGTTCAAATGGATGAGAAGCTGATACAGCGGTTGGAGTCAGCGGTAGCACGGCTCGAGTCACTTGCCGTTGGCTCGCGGTCACGAGACATCGACGGTGATGCGGTTGCCGCTTCGACGGATCCGTCGATCATCGCGTTTGATGAGTTTTTGACGGAGTACGTCGGTAAGGTTACGAGTGCTGCGGAGAAGATCGGGGGACAAGTGCAGGAGGCTACTGGTGTTCTTAATGAGGCGTTTTCTGTTCAGAAGGAGCTGCTTGTTAAGATCAAGCAGACGAAGGTTAGTTTTGATGGATTGGTGATTTGAGGTTCTTCATTGTTCTGATTTGGTTCGGTTTTGTGATGCTTATGGTTTACGATTGGAATGTTTCTGTATTGCTGTGAGTTCTGTTTGGTTTCTGTTAAGATCAAGCGGACGAAGGCTAGTTTTGACGGATTGTTGATTTGAGGTTGTACATCGTGGAGTTTGTTCTGATTTGGTTAGGTTTTGTGATGCTTACGATTACGTTTCGAATGTTTCTGTATTGCTGCGAGTTCTGTTAAGATCAAGCAAATGAAGGTTAGGTTTAACGGATTATGATTTGAGGTTGTACATTGTTTGAGTTTGTTCTGATTTGGTTCAGTTTTGTGATGCTTACGATTACGTTTGGGGTGTTTCTGTATTGCTATGAGTTATGTACTTATGTTTGAATTATGTTATCAGTTAATGATGTTGCAAGCTTGGTGATGAAATTTGAAAATTTGAGCATATTTTGGACTGAGAATGTGATTGTATAGTTTAGGAAATGATATTGCTAGGTTCCTTTGAGATGTATACATTGAAGCTCATTTGCTTTCGCTTTGTTAAGCCAAATGTTAGTTATTTGATGTATGATCCGATAATTTACGTTTTGCTTAGTTGTGGAACCAAGGAGTCTTGAACGGAGGTTACTCTGATGGTTTCAAATTGTGTTAGGATGCTGATTTTTGTTTTGTTTTTGCATATTTGTTATGCAGAAACCTGACATGGTAGGATTGGGTGAGTTTTTGAAGCCATTAAACGAACATTTAATGAAAGCAATTAGCATGACAGAAGGAAGGCGGTCTGATTTCTTCAACCACTTGAAGGCTGTTGCTGAGAGTCTAACAGCCCTAGCATGGATTGCATATGTGGGCAAAGATTGTGGTGAGAAGCACTCTTCTAGCTTTGTGTTTTTAACAAAGCCCATATTGGGTATTGCATCAGGGTACTTATTGTCAATGTCATATGGCCAGGAATGAGCATGCCTATTGCACATGTGGAAGAATCTTGGCAGGCAGCTGAATTCTACAACAATAAGGTACTAAGGTCTCTTTTATATGTTTATGTACATATGGTTGTTTTTCTTTGTAGGATAATTTATAAATTTTAACATGTTGATATAACTATGTTATATTTTTCGGTGGAATAATTTTGATCTTAAAACATTTCAATTATAAATGAGCATGCCTATTGCACATGTGGAAGAATCTTTGGCAGTTGATGTAGTCTGATCACATAGATCGACTAAACCATATTATATTTGTTTGTTTTTTATTAGCATTGCATTTTTAGTTCATTTTGCTATTGTTTGTGGGTGATTGTTCTAGTTAGATTCTCTAATGAGACATAATATTTTTCGTCGTGCCAAATCAAGTGTTCGATTCAGATGTATTTTATAAGACGTAATATTCTCTGTTATACAAAATCAAGTGTCTGCGTTTAGATGTTTTAGGCGTTGGGTGTCATCGTCAAGTCAAAAGGCTTGTTATTATTGGATAAGTAAAGAATCATTACTAGAGAAGTTTATTTTTAAGGATGCTAAAATTAGAAATGCACCTTTGGGAAATTCTCTAAAGCTTACAAAGAAGCAATTACCATACATGGATGAAGACAATGAATAGACGGCTAAAGTCCTTATGCACTAAAATAGTATGCATGTGGTGATACATAGCTCATGTTGTGGGAGATTTTAGCAAGTTCATGTGAAAATAGAGGCATAGAGTATTAGTAAGCAATCGGTCTAAGATAACATTATGCTTAAGACCGAAAGAGGTTATATTGGAATGTCCTATGCAAAGTTAGGTGGTTGTTTATATTCGGGTAAAAGCACAATGGGGTATGTTTTAGTTAATGAGGGGATAACATTCTATTGAATGTTTAGACTACAAACAGTTGTTGTATCCACCTCTTAAGCAGAATATATGGTGATTGTGGAAGCAAGCAGAGAGCTTATATAGCTGAAGTACTACTTATGAGAGTTGGACAATGACTTGTTCTCATATGATATCTCCCAATGTTCTCTATGTTAACTGATATACATGCTTAGTATATATCGGTTGTATATCTTGTATATATTTGAATTATATTGTCTGATAGTGTTTCCTTTATTATAGAATAGTTTGTTAGGATCCTGGTTGTATATATAGACATGATTGATATCAATGGAAATCATCAAGTATTCTCAGAATTACATGGTATCAGAGCAATCTTGCTCTATACCCTAACTCAGCCGCAGCCGCAGACAACCACGACTCCTGCCGCCGCCGCAACCTGAGCACCTTCGATCCTGATCTGGTTAGTCGTTACATAACCCTCTTACTGACATGGGTGACAAACTAGAACAGACCAACAAGCTTGAACATGCTGCCCCCAAACCGACAGCGGTTTAGCCTCTTCATCCTGTCTACACAGTGACCGACATCCAAAAGAAAGTTCGTATCCTTGATGGAACCAAGCATCGATAGTACGTTATCCAACGACCTGCTTGTGAAATTGTTTCTCTTGCATGCTCGTGGCTATAACATCCTAGACCACATCGATAGGACTGAACGACCTGCTGCAACAAACCCCGCGTATGCCTCCTGGTCCGAGATCGATGCGATTGTCCTTCAGTGGATCTACAGTACGTTATCCAACGACCTGCTTGTACGTGTGCTTGAGCAAGAGTCAACCGCATACAAAGCATGGAAACGGGTCAAGAATCTCTTCTTAAACAACAAAGGCTCCAGAGCGGCCGCATTGGAACATGCCTTCACCAATCTGACGTTGAAAGAGATGCCTTCCTTGGAAGAATACTGCCAAAAACTTAAGATCCTTGCAGATCAGTTGTCAGACGTGGAAAGTCCGGTTAGTGAGAATCAACATGTTCTTCAACTTGTCTGTGGCTTGCCACCGGAATTCGACAATGTTGCTTCTTACCTCAATCAAACTCTCCTCTCCTGGGAAACAACCTGCAACATGCTGCACCTTGAACTTGATCGTCAGAGAGCAAGGGATGGCCTTAAGCGGACCGCTCTGGCAGCCACAACCTTCGCCCTGTGAGTTCACCCACCACCGGCGGTCTATTAACCCCCGCAATGGCCCTAATTGGGGGTCTCCCAACAATGCAGGTCTGGCCCAAACCGTGGCACTAACCGGCCCTAGCCTATATCAACACAGCCCAACAATCGGGCCTCATCACAACGACCACCATGGGCCGCGTCTGCTGCCTCCAAACCGCCTTAGGCTGCTTCATCTAACCCATATCAACAGCCTTATTGGGCCCCTTGGTGGGCCTCGCCACCACCTTGCCCATATCCCACTCAAGGGTGGGCTGCACCATGGCGACCAGGCCCATGGCCGCCCTCCAACAGGCCAGCTCCATCCAGGCAGTCCGGCCACAATCGACAGCCATCACAGGCCCATTTTGTTGACTATAGCCCACTCGAAAATAATGGTGGCATCTCGTGTTTGGACATACAACCGATATATACTAAGCATGTATATCGGTTAACACTCTATTGTGACAACAAGAATGTAGTTCATCTCACAAAGTTTATTGTGTTTCATAGTAGCATGGAGCACATCCAAGTGAGATGTCACTAAATCATGGAATTGGTGAGTAATGGTACATTGTCATTCGAAAAAGTAATCGGTAAGAAGAATCCCGCGAACGCAACCCCGCGAACGCGTTTTCTGGTGACAAGAGACGTTGAAGCTTCGCATAGCTTGAATTTTCCATCTAGATGATTAATGAAAAGATGTTGAGCTATAGAGAAGAATATTAATCAACTTCAATGGTATTTAACAATAGATACCTGACAAATATACCCTACCAATATCTTTAGTTAAACTAATGGGATGCCGGATACCCAATGGGTAAATACTTGATACATACCCGACAGGTTTTGGGTTGGGTATGGGACACATTTCTATAATCGAGTATGGGGTTGGGATTACACAAATCCGTCCATTGCCAAGAGCACAATGCCTTCGATTGGCCCTTAGTAATTTTAAGTTGGCTATGCAATCTTAGGAACAAGTCATTAACCCTGATCCGACTAATATACAAACTCTATGTAATTATAAATCTTGTACCAAAATCAGAATCTTCTACATTAGTCGTTTATGTAACCCAATCACATATATCAAGTGATCAACATTTTATTAATCTATTCTTTATTATTCTTGCACTTTTGTATTTGTTCGTGGGTGTTTGTTTGGGCACATCTCCTAACAAGAAACAATATTCTCTAAATTAATGAATCAAGTGTTTGACTATATATGTCTTCTAGACGTCGGGTGTTATCATCAAGTCAAGGAATCTTTTTATTTAGAAGTTGTGATGTTATCAGCTTGCAATTTCTAATTCAATGATGTTGGTGATTTTAGGTTCTTGTAGAATATAGAAATAAAGATTCAAATCATGTGGAGTGGGCAAGAGCTCTGAAAGAACTTTATATACCCGGATTGAGAAATTACATAAAGAGCCACTATCCGTTGGGGCCCGTATGGAGTGCCACAGGATCCTCTGTATCTGCAGCACCAAAAGCTCCCGCACCGCCAAAAGCACCTGCACCCCCGCCCCCTCCACCTGCCTCACTCTTCAGTCCAGAGTCATCTCAGCCATCTTCTTCATGCCCCAAGGAAGGAATGGCTGCTGTTTTTCAAGAAATTAGTTCAAAGCCCGTTACTGCTGGTAGCTTGCCTTATTCCCCTTTTTTCCATGTTTTCTCTTGTTACTATCTTAATTTGTTAATCAACTTTGGTTTTTATGTTTAGGATTAAGAAAAGTCACAGATGATATGAAGACCAAGAACCGTACAGATAGAGCTGGCTTTGTCAGTGCTGGTGAAAAAGAAGTTCGTTCAAGTGTCTCATCTGTTTCTAAAGTTGGACCTCCAAAATTTGAACTTCAAATGGGTCGCAAGTAAGTAACTTATCTTCGTGATTAATGCATTTTTTTGCATCAGAGTGTTAATAGAGGTGCGTATTCTTTTCTCATGATAAACAGATGGGTTGTTGAGAATCAAATTGGGAAGAAGGATTTGTTGATTGATCAGTGTGATTCAAAGCAAACAGTCTACGTTTTTGGATGCAAAGATTCAGTTCTACAAATTAAAGGTACCGTGTTGCATTTTCTTAATTTCTTTGTCTATGCTTTCTTCAGCTACATTTTCCGCAATATATTTAATTGCTTTGTGCAGGAAAGGTTAACAACATAACGGTTGATAAATGCACAAAAGTGGGCGTTGTATTCATGGTCAGTTATAAAACTGTGATTCAAGCATAAAAATGGTTGTTAGTTTAGAAGATTAACACTGGCTTTTAAATTGAAAACAGGACGTTGTTGCGGCTTGTGAAATTGTTAACTGCAACAGTGTTGAGGTGCAATGCCAGGTATCCATATCATTTCTACTGTGCAGAAATTTTCTATTTTAGTAATTTTGTTTGATTCAAAGTTCTTGAGTTCTTTCCACTACATGGCATGCTTTGTTACTTTTAACTTTGTTCTCCATGCGGATAATCACAGGGTAAGGCCCCCACTATTTCTGTGGACAACTCAGCAGGTTGCCAGTTGTACTTAAGCAAAGATTCTCTAGAGGCTTCTATTACAACCGCCAAGTCGAGTGAAATTAATGTATTGGTGCCTGCCTCTGGTCCTGATAATGATATGGTATGTATCCTTGCATATATTTAATAGTATGTTAAGAACTGAAAGAACCACATCAACCCATGCACTATTTATTATATAAATTGACTGGAATGCATGATTGCATGTAAATTCCTATAGATTTAAGATTTGTTTATGTAAATAAAATATTGATAGTCTTTAAACTAAATGGACACATTCATATTATGCACATGTATTCATATGTGCAATTTTCCTACATTTTAAACAAATTCAGGAGAGTGGAGATAAAAATCAAAGAAAGAGTGGGGAGAGCTAAATAAACCAATGCTTTTCAGCTTTTTCACTTTTCATTGAAGCGACTTGTGTCACACCATATACTAGGACTTTAATCAATTTATTTGTACAATGTTGTCTAGATGAAATGATGTAAATATGAAAATATTAATCACATTTAGACTTCATTGGCTATCTCTAATTTTCCACCAAATGTTTTCTGGTTGCAGGTGGAGCATGCTTTGCCACAGCAGTACATTCATAGTTACAAGGATGGACAGTTTGTTACAACCCCTGTCTCTCACTCTGGAGGTTAACCAACTGATACCAACTACCATCATCGTCGTGGTGGAGGTGGTGGTGTTGTTAAAGCGTTTTTCCCCTTTCAAATACTATGTTTCTTTGAATACCGTGGTGTCATTATATGTTTGATTAAAACCTACTGTAGCAATCTGCGTGTATTAAGCAGGGTTTGTTGCTTATGATTGAGGGTGCTTCAAGTTTTGGTTTTTGCATTTTAGGATTCATTTCTTGAAGAAGCTGGGAATTTCCTTTTGTGTTGTCATAGCTTATTATTTTTCCTTTGATCACACAAACAATTGGATTAATTTTGAAAACTATGGTTGACTTTATCAAGTCTATGTTTGACTTTTTGTTAAAAATGATGTTGTCTTGCCAACTTCCTCTTTTCTCCAGGCATATTAATCATGGCCATAAACAAATGTTGATCTATATCTACATTGTTTGCTTTATTTATTCTTGTTTTTCTCGTTCATTTGCAATTTTGGTCTGTTGGTATTTGTTGTACCAGTAGTCACGTTTAGGATGACCTGAAGACGAAACTGATTACACATTGAGGCCCTCGTCCTGTACTAGCCACTCTGTCATGTTCCCTTCCCTATGGAGTGGCCACGGCCTTTGGAACTGGATCTCTCTCTTTACTGTTAACCCTTTCTAAAGTTTTTGAAAAACTTAAGATGTATTCATTCTTGGTACTCAACAGGCTGTTGATGTGTTCTTCATGGGACTGCATATGTTTGATGTGTTTTTCATGCGAATGCAGAATTCCCATCAGTCTTACTGGAGAAAGAGTAGATGTATCATATATTACTTCAGTGTATGTGTTGAGTTTTTTTCTCATCATTATTAGATTTTAATTGTATGTGGATTCAAAATTAGAGATTCAATATGACTGGAGATGCATTTATGGGTCTGGATGATGCGAGAGTATGAAATGTTAGTGATGCCTTTCTAACCTGCCTTCATGAGTTACCATTTACCTGACCTTGACCTTTTACGGGTTTGTCTGCTAATGTTACTAGAAAGCCGCTGTTGACCATCTCGATTATTTGAACCATTAAAGGTGTACTTTGCATTGTTATGTAAGGCGTCAATTTTTTCAAAATGACAAATAGAATCATGTAATCAAGTCGACCATGTCACTTATTTGAAGTTTTGAGCTTGTAAGCTGATCTAGTACACCAGTTTTATTCATTACATTGTTATAGCATATCATTAAGTGCATTACATTAACCAAACTTAAACACTAGAAAATAGATTCTTATTAATTTCAAATTACTTATCATTAGCTCCTTCCCAAGATTACATGTGGGAGCAGAATCATCCATGACAACTTTTTAGTCACTCCTGAGAGTTAGTAAAGATGATATTATCAAAGCAAACATCGCAGTGGTCAGTGGAAAGATTTATGGTGAAAAAGTAGTGTCGAAACACTTCACAAAGTGTATGTCATTTAGGTTGGTAGTCCAGTGGTAAAAGATAAATTTAGTTTCAAAATCAAATCAAAATATTTTAAAAGATTTTAAAATAATTAAAAAATAAAAAATAAAACAATGCACTTAATGAAATTGGTAAGATGACCCGTCTACTTCAAACATATCTGATATATCAGTATATCACCTACCCATCAATTGTTACTATTATTATTATCATAAGCAAGTTGACCATGTCATTTATTAAAGTTTTTTCCACCTAATTTTTTATTTTCAAGGCAATCTGGATCTGATCCATAATTGGAATCATATATGTGAATCACTACATGACTAAAACACAACTTCAAAGCCTGTGTTATTGTAGAGAAAGTTAACATTATGTCAATCATAGGAAAACTCCTAAGGTCAGGAAGAAGGCAACTTCACACAATTATCTCACAAGAAATCATCAAACCCTCATCTCCAACCCCTTCTCATCTACACACATATAATCTTTCTCCGATAGATCAATTCGCAATGAAAGCATATCTACCCTTAATCTTCTTCTACCCGAAAAATGTTGATTGCGGTCTAACTTCCAAAGACAAAGCCAAAGTGCTTAAGAAATCCTTGTCACATAGCCTCACACAATACTATCCTTTAGCGGGCAGGATGACCACACCCACAACCCCTTTCATTAATTGTAACGATGAAGGAGTCATATTTCTTGAAGCCCGAACCGACACCCCACTTGACACATTCCTAAATCTTAAGGAACAAGATGAAACCCTTTACAGACTTTTTGCTAATGATTTGGCTTCTTACAGTTCTCAACATAATAAGAGTCTTGTCGGGGTTCAACTCAATCACTTTGCATGTGGTGGGGTCGGGTTGGCGGTCTCTATGTCACACATCATTGGTGATGGATCAACTCTAGGCTCATTCCTTAGTCATTGGGCTTCATTGGCTCGTTATGGCTCGATTGACCACAAACAGGTGCAGCCCTTTAACCCTGTGTTCCTTCACTCCCCTCCTACCAACTCTAACTCCACTCATCCCAAAGCTCAAGCTCAGGCTCAGGCTCGTGATATTGATCACACCAATTTGATGTCAAGGAAATTTATCTTTCATAACTCAAAACTAAGTGATCTCAAGCAAAAAGTCATCTTTGAGGCAAGTGGATCCATAAACAACCCTTCACGGGTCGAGGTATTAACCTCTCTACTCTACAAAACCGCGGTGTCAGCAGCCACCGCGGTTTCTGGTCACTTTAAACCCTCTTACTTGTTCATGATGGTTAATGTACGTGACAAATTTGTCCCAAAACTATCTCAAACTACCATAGGAAACTTTGTGTCAGTTATGTTGGTACCCACCATGCATACTAGTGAAACATCATTAACCACAGTGGTTGCAAAGATAAAAAACCACAAGTTACAACTTGAAGGACTCCAAAGTGTGCAACAAGTAGCCGATAACCTAAACTCGTTGCGATCAAAACTGAAAGATCAGAATTTAGAAAACGTTAGCAACGGATCGTATTGGTGTTCGAGTTTGTGTGGGTTACGTTCGAGCCAGCTGGACTTCGGGTGGGGAAAGCCGATGGGTGTAACTCCTGCACTTAGATCGTTACACAAAAATGGTTTTATGTTGATTGATACACCAAATGGTGATGGTATTGAAGCATGGGTGTTGTTGGAAAAAGAACACATGAAGATGTTTGAGAGTGACAATGAGTTGCTATCATTTTGTGAGATTATTTAGATTCAATTGTATCAGTTAGATAATTTTTTTTATCAAAATGAACATTTATCAACCATTTTATCAAAATGAATACCTTGAACTTACTCTTTATCTGTTTTCAACTAATAGTAACATATCAATTAGCTGATTTAATCATTGATTTGATTACACGTGAAATTAAATAGAGTGCAAACACTTGTCACGACTAAACCTGAATACTTCCTAACCGACACAATTATTAACTTTTTTTCATGTAAAATTAAGAGAATGTTTTTAAGGATTCAGGTTAACTCAGATAAGTCCGGCTAAATTGTAGCCATGAGAGGCTTTTGTTGTCTTGACTGAACCAAACGAAACATAAACCGGTAACGTTTATTTTGAGGGTTTTTATATGTTCATTTTGGTTATTTTCCCTAAAATGTTTGAATAAAATGGTTCTAAAAGTTAAACAACAAAGTGATTAAATAAAATAGTTCCTAATGATTTTTAAATAGTCTGTGATGTCTCAAGAAAAAAAGATTATATCTAAGATTTTACAAATATATATTATATAAGAGGTTGGTTCTCGTGCCCTGCGTGTTGCAGGTGTCTCAAAAGTATATTATATAAGATTTACATGTGTAACTTTCTTATGAAAAGCAAGGATGTTATTTAATAAAACATTAAAACCTAACTATATAAGCGACCTCCATAATTGTCGACATATACTATCTCGACGACATGTAGTTGCTGTATATTTGCCTTTGATCACTCACAATTAGAGGAAAATCGTGTTGGCGTAGACATCGTAGCGATAGACTAACCAGTACAGAACAAGCTAGTAGGAAGATATTTTCTATAAGTATAAAATATTTATTTAAACAATTTTTACTCAAGATGAGAATGTCAATTAATTTTTGTTCAACATCATGATAAAAACACCAACACCTGTATTTTTAGTATACCAAAATCTGTATTTCTATAGGGACGACTGAATTTAGTTTGCACACAACATACCTTCTAGATATATAGAGCAGAATGTCAATTTTTATTTGCAACATAACCTGCTACTACTAAACTATCAATAAGCTTGACTTTATTTCTAACATACTCATTTAGTTTTTCCATTTGTCTTTCAGAAATATACATCCATCTCATATATAAAATCCACCCTAAATAGATTCACCAGCTAAATAAATAGGTACATGAACAATTGTGTCAAAAAACGATAAAGGATATAGCAAGTTCAAATTGCATAATATTTTTATCACTTCCTTATGTGCTTCAACCATGTCCTGCACATCTATCGATAAACACAATTTTTTAAAGAAGGTGCAAATGTTAGTGATGTGATAATCATGAGGTAAATTACATTATTAGGAAGCATATTATCCTATATATTTAAAAAAGAAGGTGAGGAAGGTAAAAAGCAGTTGATTCTTTTATGTTTGTAACTTTGGCCATCTTGATTTATTCGGGTTTGCACGTTGCCCCCTTTCCCATGTATTTGTATTGAAACAACAGAGTTTCTTGTGTTTCGTGTGGGTTTTCTTGGGTTTGTTGCTGGTGGTCGGCGGTGGTGGGACAACCGTTGTCATCGATTTGTTGTACCCGATTGATGTTGTGGCCATGCCACTGCCCCATCCCCTTTGTCTGGTTCATGGTTTGTAAATTTGTGGTTCTCCATCGTCGGTTACCACTCACACTGGTTTTGTGGTTCCTGTTGTATAACCAACTTATGCATGTGTTGCATGTGTAAATCATTGATGAAATGTGTTGATGATGATTAGGCCCACCTCATCTGAGACTTGGTTTTAGCTTAATGTTTATCGCTGTGTTTCTTTGTTCATTTTTTGGTTTGTTACTAACGTGTTTCAAGGGCTGTGATGAGATTCAAGAGTTGTTTCAGTTGTTTAGGCGTGTCTACCAATTATTGTTAGCAGCCGCAAGTGAACATTGATTTTGAGCCTTAAGTTATACAATTTTAAAATTGTTTCAAACTGACTATCATGCACGCAACGCGCACTATTGATAAACACTAGTTATTTTTAAAGTTGAAATTCACACGTAAATCTGCTCAAATCCTTATTGGTAGGAATCTTTGGATGAGGATGTAATAATCATGAGACTTTAACCCGGTTATAATCGAATATTAGGAAGCATCTTATTTTTAAGTTCTATCCAGATTCATCAGGTTATCTCACTCTTCTAATGAACTTACAAAAATGTTCTCGATCAATGGGTTTGAAAGAATAAGAAGCTAGTTGTTGGTAGATATTGTTTTTATTTATTAACGATAGATATTTTTAAGTACCCATATTTTTAACTCTTCTATTGCTTAAGGTACTTATTTTGACTTTTTTTGTTCATTGGCAAAGTACCTAATAAGTTCTCTCACATATTTTTCTTCACTTATATAGCATCAGGATTATGTTTTAGTTTCTAGAGAAGACTAATAATCAAGCTTGAAGAAGATACCTCCTCGTTATGGTCCAATTCAATTCCAACTCAACATATTTTCTTTTCACACCTCACAACTAGGATGTTTCTCCAAAACACGAAACTTTCTAGTTGTTTTAATATTTGTGCATATTCAGTCGCCTAAGAGGCTTTCTTATCTTTTTTTCCTATTAAGACAGGTCTTCCCTTAAATTTCGATTGATTCAAAAAACCGTCTATGATTTTGGACTAACCTAACGTCGAAGTATGAAGCTCCACCGGCTCCTATGAAGCTCCACCGATGGTTAGATTGATATAGTAACCAAATGTTTCTCTAACTTTTTCTTACATAGCACATGTATTTGTCAATCCATGTGTTTTTTCTTACGCAATACTAATTTACGCAATGCTACTTGCATAGTGCTACGTCACATATTGTACAAAGTGTTAGTTTATATAATGCTACTATTCTTAGTGCTACTTATAAAACAATGCTATTTTTATTGGTTAATTTGAATAATTTTATTTTACAATATATGTATTTTAGATTTACCTATAATATTTTTGGGTTAATTTGAATAATTTTATTTTACAATATAATGTATTTTACATTTACCTATAATATTTTTATAAAATATTGTAAAAAAATGTTTACTAATAAGAAACGTAACCACACAATTAACTATTAGCATTTAATTATGGACTAACATTACAAACTAATATATGAACTTGTCTAAATTGTACTTGGTGATTAGTCATCATTTAATACACAACATTTTGTATTGATTCCTATGATTTTACAACAAGAAGAGTTCATATAGGACTCATTGCTATATATAATATATACATACATACAAACCTACGTACATACGTACCTACGTACATACGTACCTACCTACATACGTATATGCATACATACATACATACGTAAATACAAGCCTACCTACATGCATACATGCATATATATAAACCTATATGTACATATACACAAATATACACAGTGGCGGATCTAAAAGACTAGTTCAGGGGTAACGTATTTTTTTACCGTACATGTAAAGGCGGAACCAAGAATTATTTACTATAGGGTTACTACTTTTTTAATAATTAACTTCTAATGAAACAACTTAAAGAATTTTGGGTTGTTCAATTGAGTCGAGTCGGAGAATAGATGTAATTAAATTGTATTGTAAAAAAAACTTACATTTTGCCATAGCAAAACGATTTATGTTATCTCAATTTCAAGTTTAAACAATAACTAGAATCAATAAATTAAACATAAAATTTTGTGATAAACAAACAACCATATAAGAACATCCATAGTAGATTCACACACTATTTGCATCATCCATTTTTATTTTATTATCATTTACTTTTAAAATTGAGTTTTGATAAATTTTTATAGAAGTTTGAATATAAACCATACTTTCATCATTCTAACAATATTCCTAAGTTTTCGATACAAATTGTCAAGGTTTTTAAACAAGAAACAACAAAAACATCAATTATTTCATTTTCTTTCTTCTTTTTTCTTTTTTTGCATAAAAGAATAAATAAAATGTGTATGATCATTGAAAAAAAAGTATTGTTTTGTTAAGTTATATACTAGTATGAAGCTCACTTGCGTTACAACGGAATGCGTAAAACCATACTAAGTAATATTAATGACACACCATCACCAGTGACCACCAACACTGAAGAAACCAATAAAACAAAAAATAAATAAATAAATCAAATGAAAAGTAGACGTAAAAACATTAAACCATACACTTACGCAAGCAAAAAAATAAAACAATAAGTAAATTGGAAAAAATAAGTGAAAAAATGTAAAACCACACACGCACGTTGTAGCGTGTTAACTCGTAAAATTTAGACCGAAACGTATAATAGAAAAGTTGTAAAATTTAAAAATTATAGAGGACCAAAGTTGAAAGTAAAAAAACTATTAAGGCTAAATTATAAAAGATATAAAAGTATTGGGTTAAAATAAAAAGGTTAAAAATTAAAAAAGTGAGTACATCCCACAAAACACATAATATAACTTATAACGCATACAAATAATTAACATATATATATAATTTTTTGATTGGGCTTATCATTGTATTGGGTAGGGTAATGAATATTTTGGGTTTTTATGTTATTTGATAATGGGTGATGGGTAATGATTATTTATGTTTTTATAGAATGTATTGTTTTTTATAAATTATTAGACTTTTATTTATAAAATTAAAACTTTATATGAAGTGTTGAGTTTAATTTTTGTAGGGGTAACGTAATTTATTCTCAGGGGTAACGTAATTTATTCTAAGGGGTAACGTAAAACCAAAACTTTCTTTTTACATAAAACCATAAAAAAATTTACACTACCCGTAACAAGTTGAGGGGTAACGGAGGCTACCTCACAATTACACATATGTCCGCCACTGAATACACACACAAAACCATTTAACCACAACACCATTAGTATATCGTTAGCTGGCTTCGTCATAAGAAGTAACTGTAGCTTTATCATGACATATGATTCTTTTTCCCCTTATGAAAGCCTTTATCATTTCTGTTATTTCTTCAATGATATCTACTTAATTCCCACTTAAACTCGATCTTGACAAGCAAATCATTCGGTTCTCGTGCATGAACTTAGATACCCTCGCCATGTCATTAGGCATGCCGATTTTACATGCACTCTTGATTATATTTATTTAGACATAAAGTCCTCAGCACTTTTGTGTTTTAACACTATACCCATATCACTTTGTGTACCTCTTTTGTTGGCCCAAGTATCGTAGGAAACTCGTCTTTACATGGATAAAATTGTCAATCGTACCTTCTGGTAAGTTATCAAACCATATCCTTTCAACCTTCTAAATTACATATAGACATATGAAGTATACTAGTGGGCAACCCGTGCCTTACGAGTCAGTGAACAATTTACAAGTCTATATCTGTTATTTCATTTAATTTGTCAATTGTTTTGTTTTATAGTTTAAATATCTTATACGCCTTATGATTATTATCATATGTTAGAGCTAACACATTGTTACAAAACTAATTAACATTAACAAGAATAGTTGGATCTCTCAACTTTTTTGATAAACATAAATGCTAAACATGACTAAAGTTTAACAAATATTTTCAAGAAAATTCACATTCGACATAGTATAGGTTGAATTGCTTTGATACAAATTAGAAAGATTTGTTATGACATTATATATTAAACAAATATATTAATATAAAACCATGTGGTACATTTCTTTGAAGCAAATGAAAGTATAATAGAAACATTTCTTATAATATTAAATATTAAAGTTTGCAATCCTTTATATGTTATCTTAAAATTATTATAAAATTACAATCTTGTTTTAAAAAATGTTTTATAGATGGTAATAAATAACTTATTTAGTCATTATATAGTTAAGTATTTAAATTAAATAATACTTATTTTTTTATTATTAGTTAAGTATTCAAATAAGAGAATACTTATTTAGTTAAAATATTAAAAACTATATAATATTTAATGTAATGAATTAAATAATCTTTCAGTATTAAATAATGTATTATCAATGTATTAATCAATGTATTAATTACTAGAAATTTATTAATTGGGGTTAAATAAGAATGACTGCATTGAACACTTGTACTTAATACTTAAAAAGTTGTATTAGGTGTTTAATTTTTTTGTAAAATTACATTTATATCCTAAGGTTTTGCTTTATAATAGTAATAATATTATTATATATTTTATTATTATAGTTTTTAAACATATTAAAAAATATGTCTTTACTAACAAATTTAATCATAAATACTAAGGTTATCGACTACCCAAAATACCCCTTCTCTGTATCGAAGCATTGTTTACAGTATATGGTATTGGCTTTGAGCAAGGTGTTTCAATCACCTACTCACCATAACTAGTTTTCTGTTAAACGTATCCTTTTGTAACCTTAAAGGATCTGCTTCTAATTGATGATATTTCACATATCTCCTAGTCTAAGTATACATGCATGCGTAGGTCGACGCATATCAGGTGGGTATCAAGATAATTGTCAATCCTCCACAGGTTAATCATGTGTTTCTTGGACCTAATCTTGTCAGTCAGATTTCTAAAAAACAACATAAGGTTGCTCGCTTTGGTAGTAAGGCCGAGTATCATGCTTTTGCTCACTTTCTACTAAACTATGTTAGATTTTGTCTATGCTTCAAGCAACATATTCCCTCTACTAGTCCATCTTCCTCGTGGTGTTTAAACATTGGAGTCACCTATTTAGCAGCTTATTTGATTTTCCATTAGTGTACCAAGCATCTAGAGGTTGAATTGCTTTTCATTCGATGCATGGTTAACACTAATCAAATTGTTGAACTGCTAATGAACGGGCTCCTTTATACTCGTTATAACGAAAAGAGCTTACAAATTTGTTTTTGTTTAGCTAAGTGAAAATTCCCAAGATATGACTTATCCTTAGATTGTTCCTATTCACCCCCACTTATGTGTAGTTATCCCCTCATTCACAACCATTTAGCCGAAAACACGTTGGTGATATTTTAGTGGACATGCCTTCTGAGCCGGTGTTTCTTATGTGGACAAAAACTTCAAGTTACGAGCTTGTCTTGAATCTGATGCTTGTACTCCAAATAACTTCAAGGATTCTAACCCTATAGAGGGAAACTATTACAACATTGAGAAAACTGATTTGAGCATTTAAACAATTTAAAATTTACAACTCATTCAGACCGAAATTTACACTTCAATCCCCCCAATTCCCTGTTACCCATATGTGTGAGAGTAAAACTTCAAAATATTTACTTGCCAAACATGTTGACGATATTACTTATTAAAAACCAAGTCAAAGAAATTATTGTTATGAGCCAAATGACGCCAAAACTGTTGATATAACATTTGTTGCTCTAAGTTACGAACAAATACAAAAAAATAGAACCCGTGAGAGGGAAGTGGCAAGATTTTTGGTAAAATTAAGTAGTG
Organism: Flaveria trinervia; assembly: GCA_025506515.1. Classification (NCBI taxonomy): domain Eukaryota; kingdom Viridiplantae; phylum Streptophyta; class Magnoliopsida; order Asterales; family Asteraceae; genus Flaveria; species Flaveria trinervia. The sequence continues at coordinate 76,314,712 of CM046449.1, read as the reverse complement.
TTAAAAAGTTAAACTCTTCACACATGAACAAAAAATAGAATATCAGGAAACAAATATTTTTTTATTTTTACAATAACTCATACATTTTTTTTACTTTTAAACTGTATTGGTTCCTAAACTGTATTGGTTCCTAAACTGTTCATCTTTTGAACCCTTATTTTTCAAAAGTCTTTAACACCATTGTATCAATTCCTAAACTATTCAATAATATTCATCTTTGAACCCTTAAAAAGTCTCCAAAGCTAAAAGCCGTCATTTCCACAAATAATCTCAGTTAACATGCCGAATTAGTTTTCCACTAACAATTCATACTTTTTACAATTAACTTTTACCATCGACACCATCCTTACCACAAACAACAATTAATAAAACAAAACAACACACATTTTTGTGTTGATGATGTATTAATACGTCATTCAAGTGCGACCACTAAATACGCGAGGATAAAAACATATACTCCCAACAATTTTACAGCCTGTACCCACCTCCATACCTAAATCGGCCCCACACAAGATCTCATATAGTCGACTGCCTTTAATTTACTATTATTATTATAACTATTTTCATTATTATTATAATCCTTAACACGTTGTCTGCACTTCGGTTTCTTTCCCTTTTAATACCCTCCTATTTTTAAAACTTTTCCCTTCATCTTATCCATAACACATTTATGCATGCAGCTGAAACACATCTTTTAACCTGTGCTTTTGCAAAGAAGTAAACATTATGATCAAGATGATAAAAATGACGAAGACGATGATCAGAAGACACTTACACACGATCATTTCTCGTGAAACGATCACACCATCGTCTCCGACCCCTTCGCATCTCCGCACGTATAATCTTTCTCCGATCGATCAATTCGCGTTGAAAGCGTATCTACCGTTAATATTCTTCTACCCGAAGAATATCGATTGTAGTTTAACTTATGAAGATAAAGCTAAGATGCTAAAGGAATCATTGTCACAAAGCCTCACACAATATTATCCCTTTGCCGGCAGGATGACCGAACCCACAGCACCTTACGTTGATTGTAACGATCACGGAGTCGTATTCGTGGAAGCCCGAACCGACACCATGCTCGACTCGTTCGTAAACCGTAGGGAACAAGATGAAAGTTTTGAAAAACTTTTTGCTAACGACCTTGGTTCTTACAGTTCTCAACATAACACTAGTCTAGTAGGGGTTCAACTCAACCACTTTGCATGTGGTGGGATCGGGTTAGCGGTTTCCATGTCGCACATCGTCGGTGATGGGTCGACTCTAGGCTCGTTCCTTAGTCATTGGGCCGCATTGGCTCGTTATGGCTCGATTGACCACAAACGGGTGCAGCCGTTTAACCCCGTGTTCCTTCACTCCGCACCTATGGGCTCGTGTTCCGTTCACCCACAATCACGAGCTCGTGACGTTGATCACACGAACTTGGTGACGAGGAAATTCGTGTTTCCCAACTCAAAGTTACGTGAGTTAAAAGATAGGGTTGTTTTAGAGTCTGGTGACTCTATAAACAACCCTACACGTGTCGAAGCATTATCATCTCTACTGTATAAAACCGCGGTCGCATCATCGACCGTGGTTTCCAGCTGCTTTAAGCCGTCTTATTTATTCATGATGTTTAATGTTCGTGACAAATTTGTTGACAAGTTGCCCCAAGCTACCTTTGGGAATTTTGTTTCGGTTATGATGGTGCAAACAATATGTCCAACTGACACTTTATTAAGTAATGTGGTTGGAGAGGTGAAGAAACATAAATTACAACTCGAAGGACTCCAAAGTGTGCAACATTTGGCCGAAAATATAACTTCGTTTCGTACGAAAGTGAGGACTCAAAATTTAGAGAACGTTAGCGACGGATCGTATTGGTGTTCAAGTTTGTGTGGGTTACGTTCGAACGAACTGGACTTCGGGTGGGGGAAGCCGATGGGTATAACTCCTGCACTTAGATCGTCACATAAAAATGGTTTTTTGTTGATCGATACACCGGATGGTGATGGTATCGAAGCGTGGGTGTTGCTAGAAAAAGAACGTATGGTTGCGTTCGAGAATGACGAGGGATTGCTTTCGTTTTGCCAGATTGTTTAGACTCGGGTGTACTTGGTGCTTGTCCCTAAGGGACTTGTATGTAAAGTGATGGACTCGCAACCGAATGATTGTGAGTTTTTAAAGTATAGAGTATAAAGTGTGTGTTTATTCGAAAAATAAATGCAATAAAGATAAAGAAAATTGTGATTTTTGCTTTGATTGAGAAGTTCCTTTTTCATGTATTTGTTTGATTATGTTTGTTTGTTTGTCGATATAATGACAATATTTATCTTTTAAAATATAGGATACAATATTTGTCTTTTTCTATTTATAGGTGTCTAAGGAGAACAAATATAATTCTTTTAAATCATATTATGACAATTAGATACGATCAAGATGCACCAACAAACGGAGTAGAATCAAGTCACAAGGCCACACGGAGTGGTGCCGGGATTAGTGTGGTGAATGCTGGGGAAAAAACCAGGGCCGGCTGGGAACGCTGCGACCTCGGTTTCGAGATACTTTAACCCATTGAATTTTTACCGAGTTTCAACGATACATCATCAAGCTTTTGAAACTTTTTCTCTTGTATAAAAGGGGGTAATGGGAAAATAAAAAAAAAACTGGAACGACACTATGTAAAACGAATAAAAACCGGGATGATACCATGTAAAACGAAGAAAAACTTGGGAAAATGAGAAAAACTTTTGTGTCGCATGGAAAAACAAGAAAAACGAGATGGTTTCAGCGGACTAATAGCGTTATTTATTGTGTTTTTTAGATGATTTGATGAAAAAAACATTTCTTTCATCATAAGGGTTAAAAATGCTAGACTGGTACTCCATTTAAGACCCCTCGTAAAAAAAATTATTTGTTAAAGTGATCGAGATAATTACAGCATTGTGTAATGAGACGATTATAGTTTGGGTTAACCCTACTTAGGCTGGAGGGTAAAGACCTTTGTGCTTTTCCAAAATATATAGGTCTTCACTAAAATCGGCTACAATGATGTGGAGGGGTTCAGGCTTGGTTGTGTGAGAACACCCAAGTTCGAACCCAATTGAAAACTTTATAAAATCCCAAATAATTTATTGAGTTAATTACATAAATGGTCATTGTGGTTTATAAAAAATAATAAATTTAGGTACTAAAGGTTTTTTCTAATAAGTTGAGGTATTATATTTTTATTTTTGTCACGAGAATGAGTATTAAGATTAACATACGTTAGTTTTTTGTTAAATTAAAATAAAATGACTTTTATATCTCTGGTTGGCATTCTCTTCTATTCAGGACCATTTGGGTAATTATCTATAACTTAAAAAAAACCAACCCCACACACATCTTTTTTGAAAATCAGACCACCACCACTGTTACCCGCCATCAATGCCGCCCACCACCACAACCATCAATGCCTAGTTCAGACCCAAATCACCACTAAATCCATCGTTGGTGCCGCATAATAAATACCCCAACCTACCCATTGTTGTCTCCATTCCACTTCCAAATTAGACCACGACCATCGCTCACCATATCCACCATCGCCATCTAGCCACCACCATTGCTCACCATCACCACCATTGCGTCTGACCACACCCGACCGACAAAACCACCACAACCGGTTCCAACCACGTTACTGGTTCCCCCTACCTCAACTTTTTCTCAAAACCCTAAAATCGAATTGGGGATTCTTGGTTTTGGGGATTGTTTGACATGTAGTAATTTTGTGGAGATGAAGCATCGTTGGATTTTATGATGATTGTGATGATCTGAAGATGAAGATGGTATTGTTTTATTTAAAAAGTTGAAGAAAATGGTGGCGGTGAGGACGATGTAAGGGTGTGGTGGTCGCTGATAGTGGGGGCTGTTGGTGGTGGTCGCTGACAGTGGGGGCTGTTGGTGGTGGTGGCAGGTGGTGACCGACGGTGGGGGGTTGGCGGTGGTGGTGAAGAGATTGTTCTGAAAAACTTTAGTAATTTAATATATATGTATATATATGTATGTATATGTATGTATATTAAATACACAAGCAAACCTTATATACACTAAATGACATAAATAGTCCCTTTATGTAAATTAATAGTCCATGTAAAGTAAAAAGACAAAAAAACCTTAGGTTTAATGGAAAAGATAACTTCTGTTAGTGTTAATACCTTAACTCGTTACAAATTGAAAACAAAATACCCAAACATGTAGCAAAAAACTCTTAGTACCCAAACCTGTTATTTTTAATAAAACACAGAGACCATTTGCGTAATTAACTCTAGTGTTTTAAAATATTACATTAAAACTTCAGCATCAAATTCAAGGGTTTGTAAATAATTTCTATGAATCAAATTAAACCCAAAAGAATTAGATACGATCAAGATGCACCAACAAACGTTGTAGAATCAAGTCACAAGGCCACACGGAATGACACCGAGCTTAGTGTGGTAAATGCCGGGGGAAAATCGGGGCCGGTTGGGAACGCCACGACCTCAAGTTTCGAGATACCTTAACCCAATGAATTTTTACCTAGTTTCAACGATACACCATCAAGCTTTTGAAACTTTTTCTCTTGTATAAAAGGGGGTAATGGGAAAATGAAAAAAACCGGGATGACACTATGTAAAACGAATAAAAACCAGGATAACACCATGTAAAATAAAGAAAAACTGGGAGAGACTTGAGAAAATGAGAAAAAAATTTTTGTCGCATGTAAAAAACAAGAAACACGAGATGTTTTCAACGGACTAATAGAGTTATTTGCAATGTTTTTAGAGGATTTGACGAAAAAAAGATTTCTTTCATCATGAGGTTTAAAAATGCTACACAATACTCCATTTAAGACCCCTCGCAAAAAAATTATTTGTTAAAATGATTGAAATAATTACAACATTGTGTTATGAGACGATCATAATTCGGGTTAACCCTATTTAGGCCGGAGGGTAAAGACCTTTGTGCCTTCCCAAGATATATAGGATTTCATTAAAATCAGCTAGTGGAGGGGGTTCATGATTGGTTGCGTAAGAACACCCAAGTGGAGGGGGTTCATGATTGGTTGTGTAAGAACACCCAAGTTTGAACCTAATTGAATTTTATACGGGAAAGATCAAATGAGAACTTATTTTTTTTATAATAATTTTAAAACTAATATCAGTCACTAGTTTTTAATGGCGAAATGATTATTAACATATACAAAATAAAAAATTATAAAATGAAAAATAACATAAAAATAAAAAAATAAAAACACAAAAATGTTCCCCTAGTTTTCCTTTTTCATAATTTTTTTAAAGTTATAAAAAATAAAAAATTCTTGTTTTTTACTAAATTTGTTTACACATGTATAAATCCAGTATTACACATGTGTATAACCAGATTTACATATATGTAAATAACGAGTGGACAATTTTTTTAAAAAAGTATATCAATATGGAAGGGGTTGGAAAGATAAAAATTACTGAATTTTATGATAAAATATTTTTTGAAAAATTGATGTCGTGAAAAAAAGTTATGAATATTTTAAAAAAATAAAGAAAATGATATATGATTTGCATGTAACAAAAATATATGACTATATTAGTTCCTAGAGTTTTTACAAAAAAAATGTTTCTTACGATAACCCTACCATTGAAATTTTATAAAATCCCAAATAATTTATTTAACATATTACATAAAAACTTCAACATCAAATTCAAGAGTTTGTAAATAATTTCTATGAATCAAACTAAACTCAACAAATTAACATTCTCAACTAACGCCTAATATTTCAAGAATTCAATCCAAAAGAAAAGACATAACTTCGTTTAACAAATTGTCATGCAATTCGAGAGAAACTTGTGGTAAGAGTTAAAGTCAAGTATATAGGATATACTAGCATGATATGCTATTAAAACATTTAACGTGTTCTAAGTACTCCAAGAAATACTGCATCACAATACTTAAGACGGCAAAAAATATTAATAGTTATTATTAATATATGCATTCTAGGATTTAACTAACAAATTACACGCGGAGTACACACTATTAAAATTTCTAGATAGCTTTTGATACATGATTCTCTGCTGTAGTGACAATATATATATTGACATAATATATATTATAGATGATTTATTCTATTTTCAATAAATATTTATTGTAAATAATAATAATTATCGAAGCATTTTTCTGAACAACAATCATCAAAGCAAGTAAAGTTTATTTTGTCATACGCATACGGTCATACAGACGACGAGTTACACCGACATTGGCCACTACCAGAGTTAATAATAATAATAATAATAATAATAATAATAATAATATAATAATAATAATAATAATAATATAATAATAATAATAATATAATAATAATAATAATAATATAATATAATATAATAATAATAAATAATAATAATAATAATAATAATAAAATAATAATAATATAATAATAATAATATAATAATAATATATAATAATAATAATAATAATAATAATAATAATAATAATAATAATAATAATATAATAATAATAATAATAATAATAATAATAATAATAATAATAATAATAATAAATAATAATAATAATATATAATAATAATAATAATATAATAATAATAATAATAATAATAATATAATATAATAATAATAATAATAATAATAATAATAATAATAATAATAAATAATATAATAATAATAATAATAATAATAATATATGTTACTCGACTGCAAATAAAAATACAAGTATCATATTCTATGTAACACAAAAAGATCACGTGTGTTACATGCTGCCAACGTTTAGTATGGTGGTCTAGGGGACCCAAGTGCTAGGGGTCAAGATTAAGTGACTACGTAAATCCATTTAGTGTTAATTTAAGTAATATGGTACTATATGATATATAGTATTATATTCTTAATTTTTAATTTTTAATATGTAAATATATGAAGAGTAACCTCGATTCTTTTCTAAGTTGCTCTCGAGTAACGAAAGCACAGCTCATACTCGGCCAATATTCCAATATTATGTTGACATGCTTGGCTTAAGATATGTATATGATGTGATACCAAAGAAAGATTGAAGTAATCTTGTGATAATTTAAAGGTGAGTTTTAAAAAATAAGATCCGAATAGCAGCTGATAAGAAAATACAAATATTCAAACATAGCTAGGGTGAGTTTAAAAGGTCGGATTTGCAGATTGTTGGGAGGTGGTAATGGTTGGGTTTATGCTGCTCCATAAAAATACTCAAGTCACATCACCATTCGTATATGAAAACACGACATAGCTCCATAAAAAATTAAACATGTTACATTTTGAAGTAAATAGATTTAGGTTGTAAGTGATCAACATCACACTCTTACAAAGTTAAGAACCACATGAAGTTAACCACACACTTAAATAATGTCTAAACAAATTAAACATATTAACATATCTACACAACACATTTAAAAGACAACGTGACTGAATAAACCGTTGTCAAATGAATATGTGTTACTCTGAGGATTTAAAAACATGGGAGGGAAAATTGCGAATATAAAAAATTCGATGATTCAAGTTGTTAATTTTGACAAACTTAGGGATGTAAATAGTAATTTACTCTTAAAACAATAAAATATATCAAAATGTAAAGAATTAATGTTAATTAACTCCTTAAGATTTGATAAAAGTTTTTAAAAGATTAAAAACATTAATTTACTTTTAAAATTTTTATAAGTTTTTTCAATTTCGATTTAAAATTTTCATTATTTTGGATTTAAGTTAAAACAACTACTGAAATTTTAAATTAAAATTGAAACCATAAAACTTTAAAAAATAAATTAATGTTATAATCTTCACAAATAGATGATTATTTTTATCAAATCTAAAAGTAAAACCGAACTTAACTCAAATAGTAAAATGTAAAACATAAGTTAAAACATATGACAAGTATTTTAGTTTCAATGATTGATGAGTCTCCTAACACTTAATTGTTTTCTTCAAGTCAAAGATCAAATACAGATTATACATATTATGTCAACATAATCACACAACTGATTAGGTGATCTTCCTTTTAATAAACTACACCTACCCAGATCCCATCAATAGCTGTTTATCATACATGTAAATCAAACCATCGCCAGAAATCCATCATCATTATCCCACAATGATGATCGGAAAACTCCTGAAATCACTCACACGACGACAACTTCACACAATAATCTCTCGAGAATCAATCAAACCCTCGTCTCCAACCCCATCTCACCTCCGCACATACAATCTGTCCGATCTCGATCTCCTCAACCCAAAGAACAACATCCCACTGATCATCTTCTACCCACAAAACGCCGATTGCAGCTTAACCCCCGATCAGAAATCCACCATCTTCAAGAAATCACTGTCGCAAAGCCTCACGCGACACTACCCTTTCGCCGGCAGGCTATCGACAACATCGTACGTTGATTGTAACGATGAAGGGGTCGTGTTTGTTGACGCCATTAACGACGGAAGATTGGAGGATTTCCGTCGTTTGACCGGAGAAGATGAGCCTCTGGGTCAGCTTTTTGCTGATGGGGTTGTTCACTCGAGGCCGAAATGTGGGTCGGATGTGGTTCGGGTTCAATTCAATCGGTTTGAATGTGGTGGTGTGGGGGTGGGGGTTACAATGTCGCATTTGATTGGGGATGCTTGTAGTTTGGGTTCGTTTTTAAGCCATTGGGCTTGTGTGGCTCGGTATGGCTCGGTTGATCACCCACAGGTGCTGGCACTGGACCCTCGGTTCGTCAACTACCCGCGTAGCGACTCGAATCAGCCCGAGCCTCGTACGGGCGGTAGCGATGTGGTTCGATCGGTATCCGCGAGGAGACTTGTGTTTCCTAATGCAAGATTAAGTGAACTTAAGAATAAGATCATGCTAGAGGCAGGTGGGTCTGTTGTAAACACTCCTACACGAGTTGAAGTATTGACATCTCTGCTGTATAAAACCGCGGTGACAGCAGCTGCGACGAAAGAAGGTTGTTTTAGGCCGTCTTATTTGTTCTTTATGGTTAATATGCGCGATAAGTTTGTCGCAAAGTTGTCGCAAACTACCATGGGGAACTTTGTGTCACTTATGATGGTGCCCACAAGGCATAGGAATGAGACTTCTTTGAGCAATGTGGTTGCTGAGATCAAGAAGCAGAAGTTGGAGTTTGGAGGAGTGCATAGTGTGCAACAGCTCGTTGAGCGCTCTAAATTGTTGAAGGTGAAAGTGCAAAATAAAGAGTTGGAGAATGTTGGCGAGGGGTCGTATTTTTGTTCGAGTTTTTGTGGGTTCCCGTTTAGCGAACTGGACTTCGGGTGGGGAAAGCCGATGGGTGTAACTCTTGCGACTAGATCGCGCGGCAAAAGTGGTTTTGTGCTGATGGATACACCTGATGGTGATGGTATTGAAGCGTTGGTGACGCTAGAAGAAAAACATATGGAGATGTTTGAGAATGATAAGGAGTTGCTGTCATTTTGCAGAAGTAACTAGGATCAACAGTTAAATTTGTTTTGCGTATCTATCAGAAACATATGTATTCACAAATCACAATCATCATGACATAATGTATTATCAAATTCACCCTTTGTTGGTGTTTCCAAACATGTACTTCAAGTCTTTAAAAGCATGATATAAGCTAGATGGGTTTCAAATGGGTGAATTAAACAGTTTATAAATTGTGGGCCGTATATTTATTTGTATCAAAGATATCAACCATAATATGTACACACCTTAAAATCGTGTAGCTGAATATGACTCGTTTAGAAAGAGTGCTTCTAATTCTACTTTGAAACTGAATATCTGATAAGAGGCCCCTATTCATCAAAGTTTGCAAGTTTCTAGCTTCTGAATGCTGCCGATCTTCATTAATTCCCGCATCACATAAAACAAGTTTATGAAGCTATAGATTTATGGTGCTTCTATAGTTCTATGTGTAAAACTGTTTTAACACCTCTACCGCAACCATTAAAAGCATCAACAATCGAGAGCCCGCAGACTGAGGTTGAGGAGAGAAGAGGTGGTTTTCCAAGACTAAAGTTCGTCCACATGGACGATTTGTGAAGGAGAAAGGGGTTGATCGTGAGAATTGGGGAAGTGTCCCTGCGTACAAACTTGGTGGTGTGGCTTGGCGTGAACTCGTCATGCGGTGGACAAAAGTTGCGGCGTGGGGAACCGGCGGCACTGTTGCCACGCGGCGCCAACCCCCACCGCATCTTCACAAAGACAGCACCCCCACCACCCTAAGCTCTTTTAGTTATGGTAGTTGGAGTAGGCCTAGAATAGTATAATGAATGCAAAAAACATGTTTGCACCCAATAAAATCTTATCAAAAGGTTGAAACATAGCAAATTGATCCAGATGACTAGATGTTGAAACAAATGAACTTCAAATTCTATAGCAAATTGAGGCAAACATCTCAAAACCAAAGAACATGACACCTAATATACAAACTATGTAGTCTAAAGGATTCACACAGATTTCTTTAACATAATCACAGATTCATACTCCATTTTACGTAAGTTAACCCTTACTGACAGCAGTATGACCAGTGAAAGCAATGAATCAAGTGGTGTTCTTTGTTAGGATATTACTTTTTAACATGTTTGATTTGTGAGATTTACAAATTTCATAAGGTGCCAATCAAATATGGGATTTCACGAAATATTTTTTTAAACATGTTTGATTGTGAAATCTCATGTTTTGATTTGTGAGATTTTCTTAAACAAAATCAAACTTTTTTATGAACCTCTTTTCGTTGAATCCTATGTTTAATTTTACGTCATTACAATCAAACATGAGATTTGACGAAACCTTTACGTGAGAACGAATGATGACCACGAAGCCATTCCGAACCAAAGGGAATTAAAAAAATATGGAGTTCTAGTTTAATTTTTTCTTTTTTCAAACTATCTAATTTATACTTTTAATTTAACATGAACATATTATGGTTAATTTTTAGGAATAACATGTCAAATGATATCAGTTTTTAGGTTAATTTTTAGGAATGAGTCAATTGCTTAATAATACAACAAAAACCATTTGTAGCCAGTAAGTAGAGCTAGTATTTTATGCATCGCGTGTTGCGGTAAAATTGGACATGATGTGATAAACCATATAGTACAATCGATCCGGGCATCCGGATTGTTTCCCTACTAAATTTACTTCAAAATGTAGTGTAATTTGAATTTATATCGTTGAATGGAAACTTATTTTGTTTAACCCAACCTTTTTTTAATAAAATTTATATCGCAACGTAGATCAACTCAAAACGAATATAAAAAATATCCAACGACACCGTATGCGGTGTGATAAAGCACGGCTTACGATCGCACCGACTCGTTTCCGAACTAATTTACATCGAAATGTAAAGTAACTTGAGCTTATATCATCCAACAAAACATATTATATTTGACTCGACACATTTCCGAACAAAAGTTATATCAAAACATATAGTAACTAAAAAACCATTTTGGGTTATAGATACGTTGAAGCACTAAACAAATCCAATTTAAAAAAAGATGAATTAATGTTCAGTTATAGATAGTCATGTACAAAAAAAATCGGTCCGGAACCGGTTCACCTAAAAATATCCGAACCGGTTTGGACCAAACCGGTCTCGAACCCGACCCGAACCGCCGGTTTCTATACCGGTTTGCTAGCCCCGCACTCAAAACCGGTTTATAAACCGGTTTAAAAGTTAAAAACCGGTAAGAAAAACCGGTTAAACCGGTAAGAAAAAACGGTTTGGGTAAAAAAACCGGTTTCAAACGGTTTGATAGGTTCAAGTTTTTGGTGAGCCAAACCGTTTGTAACCCGAACCGGTTTGACCCAACCACGAAAAAACCGGTTCGGTTTTGAACCCGAACCGTTTTGGACAAAAAAACCGGTTTGTACATCTCTAGTTATAGATACGTTGAAGGATTTGCATAAATCTTTAAAGAAATATTACAGTACTAAATATTAACAATAATATTAGGTTATAGTCAATGTAAAAATAAAATATATCACCGACGTTGCAAATTAAGATATATATAGTAGAATTTAACGACTCATGGATATGGATGCCCATGCTCCAAACGAAGATAGTCAACTACAGATAGAAATAATTCAATTTACGGGGATAAATGTTATATAAAAAAACCAATAGTAGAAAGCTACGAGTAATATATTATATAACATAACAAAAACCAACGGGATGAACAGTGAATTCATCTAATTAGTCCACGTGTCTTCTCCAAGCCATTGTAACATACGTGTGCATCTAATGTGCATATCATTTTGAGCTTAAATGATCTCTCCCAGGTTTAGGTAAAACTAAAAAGCATTATGGTGTGGAGCATCCTTCCTTAATAAGCATGCATCATCATTGTTTCAATGACTACTTCTCTCTACACATTATTTTGGGTATTTCTTTTAAGCTGTTCTTCTTCAGTCGATTGTTGTCAGCTTTCTAGGTAGGTGCCATATTTTTTTATAGTGATTGTTATTGATTTCATCGATAATTGGCTTGATTTAACATGCAAGTTCAAATCCTTCGTTCGTATGTTTCAGGTTGTGTAGGTTGAGAAGGTGATGTTGTGAGTGTACTCATGTAAAGGGCAAAAGGGGCATAATTATGTTTGATACAGCTGGAAACTCAATGTTTACTCAGTGAAACAAGTGATCTTCAACTCTAATTTCATTTTTTATTTTTTATTTTTAAAATGTTGTTTGTAAATTTTTTCAATACTGAGAATAGTCTACCATGCTGTTGTTACCTTAATTTTAATTTTCATTGGGGTTTTTGAATTGATGTAAAAAATGAATCTGACCACTAATAGAGAATGATTAAGTTCTTGCTTCTGTTCAAGATTATCAATTTATCATCGATCCATTTAGCAAGAAAAGCTTGAATTTATATGTTTGATAGTTTCTTGCTTTTCGATCTTATAATTGACCTGGATTATGAGGTTTGTAATTCAGTTATATTTGAGCGATCACATTTATGTCAAAATGAGTATGAATGTGAACAATGGAAATGAATTATTTTAACTTTGTTGTTAGAATATTGATGATAATATATTAGTACCATGCAACATTCAATCTTATATGTTAAAGATTTCCGTTTGATATGCTTAAAGGGAGGATGCAATATTTGTACGATGTCTGCTTGACACAAATGATCATAATCCAAAATTATGCAGTGTTGTTAGTAAGTACTTGTCTAGTACCTAAAGTTAACCCTCGATATGTACCTAAAAGATTGATAGAGGAATCATACAACTTCTCTTGATCATTAATGTAAAAAGAAAATAATGAATATGCCCTTCACATAATGTTATAGATTTATGCAGGTTTAATTATCGTTCGAATTCGAATCCAAAACACTTCTTGACTTTCAGACGTAGTGAGGCCTAAGTTCACAAAATCAAGAAAAGAAAGGGAAACCAGAGATGGTAATCACTTCATTTTTCCTTAGGTCAGCCCTAGGTTGATGACAATGAACTTTAAGAGATGAAGGTGGTATACACACGTTCATCTTTGGGCTAATATGATTTTTAATCTTTTTTTTAATCTTTTATCAGAATTAGTCGACTTTAATCTCTTAGGTATCATTCATGAATATGGTTTAAACTCTTAAATCGACATTAAAACTTCATCAAGTTTAAGTCGAACTGAACCAACATACAACCACATATCCACATTTCAAAATTTACGAATGCATTTTACAATTACAGGTATGGAAAGATACTAGCACCGCCGCGTAGCGCGTGTATTCATACTAGTTGCCTACATTTTACATGGTGAGTTCATTATTAGTCAAGATGCTCAATAAAATGGGATGTTTTTTTAGACTCTAAGCTAACACTATACAATCACTCAAAAATCAACTAAAAAGTTAAGGAAACATAAGTTGAAGTTTGTCCGTTTTTTGATATAATGTATTGTTCAAGTGTAATTAACAAGGAGCTGACACGTTTCCGGCTAAGCTTGGTTACTATCTAGCCGACCAAATCATTGATTTGGTATCATGTGAAATTAACGAGTAGTTGATGCATGTCATGGCTAACATGGTTGAACCCGGCTAAATTGTAGCCGAAAAAGACTTTTGCCTGTCTCAACAGAACTTTGGCTAAACTAGCAGATTTTTAGACAAGTTAATGTTTATTTTAGTTTTTATAGTGTAGTTAGATGTTCATTTGGTGAATTGTGGAAAAATATCAATCGAAAAATGTGATGGATTAATTAAGTATGGCTAGTTATTTTTGGGTGTCCTTAAGTGTGGATATTACAAGGTTGACCACGAAATACATCCACATTAGTGGAGATATCATCTAAGTCCCACACATTTCACCTTCTGGTTGGGGAGGTTTACGGTAACCTCATAGGATGTGTACAAGTTTTGTGGGATTTGCCAATTGAATGCGAGTCTTTTGCCTTGATTATCCTACAAATCTTGATGAAATTTTAGTGTGTTTTACACACATGAAGAGTCCTACACTCGTCACACGTGTTGTAAGTGCTTTAAAAATTAATCTTTTATTTTTTTAAAGAAAATAATGAAATCATTTCCTAATTATCCCATGTTACATTCTTATTTCCATGCAATTGAGGGGATGAGAAGGTTGTCCTTCATATTAAATCAAATATTATATTCTTTGTAACGTTCTCGTCAACGGCTATGTTTGCTCAGACATGAGGTGGTGACAAGGATGAGGATGGAAGAATAAGCGGAAATGGCATTTATGGAGGTGATGGGCGAAAAATACCCACAAAGATCGTTGAAGAAAGAGAGATTGCATATGGGGGTGTTCATGGTCATAGGTGTGGTAGTGTGAAACGTTGTCGCCGGAATGAAATGTTATTAGGTTTATTTAATAGTGAACGCATACGTACCTCTACGATCTACTTTTAAAATCCATCTATTGCTTGAACTCACATCAATTTCATAAGAATACACAACAAATTAATTTCATTTGGCCAACAGGACATCGACTTCAATATTAGGTAACTAAAGTGTTACATCATGATAAGTGTTGGAATAAAAGTATAATTAATCATACCTTTTTTATTAGTACCGGTAACTTTTATATAGAAAACTTCTTGATAGGAATTGACTTAAGAGTATTTACATCACATACTCTGTATATTTATGAACGTGTTTTTTATATTATAGTTAATGGTTTTGGATTGTTATGAATGGGAGATAAAAAACATGTTACTATTTATCTTTATGTTTGATAAATATTGTTCATCTTTATTAATATTTTAAAATGGTTGAGAGTAACTAAAAGAAAAAAATAATGATAAAGGTATACAATATATTATTTGATTGAAAAAAAAAATTTTAGTTATAATTATAAGGATAAGATGAAGAGTGAAACGTGAATGCTTTAAACAATATATGTTAAAGTAGACGTAATGTGCAAGTAGATGTTTTCACATCTGATATGTACTATTTTTATGTTTTAAAAGACCAACTTTTAAACTAAATAATAACTTTTTTAGAAGACAATTATACACTTATACCCTTTATCAGTTTATATCTTTTACTATACTATATCTTTCTTTAATTGGTTAAATCAATAGTATTTCCTTAGAACAGGTATACTGAAAATTAAGGCCCCGTTTCACTTACTAAATTCTTAGGAATTAAAATTGGAATTGTAAATTTTTTTATTTAAAATCATGTTTGATTCATCAACGGATGTAATTAGAATTAAAAAATTTTTCTTTTATTTATTAGAATTTACGTTCCTTCCACTCACTCATAACATGTTTAATAATTCAATAGAATATTCAAAATTAAAATTTCAATTTTACTAAAAATTAACTAACCAAATACATTATCATTTTAACAAGATTCTAATTTCAATTCTAATTCGAATTCATTTGCAACAATTCTAAGAGGATAAACAAAGTATTTATCGAAGACAACTAACTACACAAGAACATCGTATATCGTATAATAATAATAATAATAAATGCATTGAACATCATCAGTGCCGATAACTGTACCAATGCCTTAATCTTCCTCCGCCAGTACCACCGCTCCAGTCTATCGCTACCCCACCGGAGAAGAAGAAGACAAAACAACACAAAACACCCAACAACCCCAGGCCCCCACCCCCAATATTATCTTCAACACAACACTCAATTACAATCTCCCCTTTCAACACTTCATCTTCGTCATATCACCATTCAATCACACACACACACAGTTACAGAGTAAATCAATGGCACCACCGGCAACTTCCGTACAAACACTATCCATTCTATTCATATTTTCACTACAGTTTTCAACCTTTGCAAGTAAGTCCATCGAATACCTATTTGTTCAATCAAAACCTAATTTCAAAACACTAGCAATTGAAGCAATTGATCTACAATTGGCGTGATTCTTACGTCAATTGTGCTTTTCATAAAGGCGAATCACTTTCATTCACTCTAAAATCAAAAGTTAAAAGGTAACGAACACTTACGATGTTTATGATCGGTGTGTTGTTGTTTCAGGATCGGAGTCGTTCATCGGAGTGAACTACGGTGTGGTGGCGGATAATCTGCCGGCGCCGGAGGCAACGGCGGAGCTGCTGCGGTCGACGGCGATCGGAAAAGTGAGGATGTACGGAGCGGATGCTGCGGTTATTCGTGCGTTAGCGAATACGGGGATCGGAATCGTGATCGGAGCGGCGAATGGGGATATTCCGGCGTTGGCGTCGGATCCGAGTTTCGCGACTCAGTGGGTTAACTCGAACGTGTTGGCTTATCCGGATAGTAATATTATTGTTATCACGGTGGGGAATGAAGTCATGACTGCTGTAGACCAGAGTCTTGTGCCTCTTTGTCTGCCTGCTATGCAAAATGTCCAAAATGCCCTCAATGCAGGTTTTTTTCTAACCATCCTTATAAATTACTCTTATCTGGATTTAAACCCAGTACTTATATTTTAAAAGTCAAAACATCTATCAAAGCATTCACTAACTTATTTTTTTATTTTTATTCGTATCATTTCATTAAAATTATTATTTTCTTTTTCTTCTTTCAATTAAATAATATATTTTTATACGTTTTTTATTATTTTTTCTTTTTTATTACTCACAACCATTTTTAAAAATATTAAAATGATTATAAGGATTGAACAGTATAACCTTAAATTTACAGATGAACAATAATATTTTCTCTATCCTTCACTCACAATCACTCAATACATCTCTTATAATTTAAGAACTCACACTCACATATTTATAAGGCATAGGCTTTGAATGCTCTCAAATGAACTAGACACACCCAACATGATAGAATAAATCTTTCTACGTTCCTTTTTACTTTATATTTTAATCAATTGAATTGTTTTGAATAATAGTTTTTAAATTTCCGGTCATGTTAAATAGTTTCTTTTGGAGAAATTTTAAAAAATGAAAGTTGAAAAAATATTTTAAAAATGAAACTGAATATTTGTATGAGAAAGTGATTTTATGATGGTAAGTTTGAGTCTAGCAGAAAATATAAATAAGCTCGACTTGAAAACTCTTAAGCTACGGAAAATTTCAAGCTTGCAGTAATATTTTAAGTTGAGATGATTTGTACTTTAATTTAAGAACATGAATGATAAAGGATGATACATTTAACATGATAACATATAAGTAGTTTAATAAGATGTACGTTTCACATGATTATTGACATGATTAACTAAAGACACTTAATAAACTATTAAGACACACACAACATGATAGAATAAAAATTGCTACAAATTATAACACGTATTTAGGATTATATAAAACCCAAAACTACATTGTTATTTTTAAACTCGTCAAAAGCTTGTCATTTCCACATGCTAAACTATTAAATACAATAAATTAAGCATGTTATGCACTTTATGAACATGTTAAGTAAGGCGAATCTGTTTAAACACATTTTGAATCATGTTATTAATCTATCAGCCCGTTTATCATCTGAACTTGTTTACCCTAAGGCCTAAACAATAACCCGTTTAACGCTTTCTACCAAAACATATATTCTTTTTCAAGAAATTGTAAAAATATATTCAATAAAAATTGAAAATGATGATTAAAGGGTTTTATAACAAAGAAACTGAATATAATGTATGAAACATGCAGCATCATTAGGTGGGAAGATCAAGGTATCGACAGTGCACTCGATGGCAGTGTTGGGGAGCTCAGATCCACCTTCATCGGCTGTTTTTAACTCCGGATTCAGTGACACCATGAGATCGCTGTTGAAGTTCCACAGTGCAAATGGGTCACCTTTCATGATCAACCCGTACCCATTCTTTGCTTACCAGAGCGATACACGCCCCGAAACACTGGCGTTTTGTCTCTTCCAACCCAACTCGGGCCGAGTCGACTCGGGCAACGGTATCAAGTACATGAACATGTTTGATGCACAGGTCAGTTTGCACTACCTTGCCCTTCAAAAGTTAAAAACAATGCACGTGCATTAACTCGGGATTGAAATCTTTCATATACTTTATTATTCATTCACGTTTAGTGGTTTTAGAGGATAAAAGAGCAAGACACATATTTTAATCAGTTATGGATCTTTTAAAATCTCATCTATCACCACACCCACATTTATATTGTAAAAGAGTTATTTTGCTATATTAACTTTAGATACTTTTACACTAAAATCCTATAATGTTAAGTTTCATTTCAAAACACTAAATAAGCAATTTTAATGCCACTCTAAGGGGTCGTTTAGTTGAAAGGAATGGAATTGAATGGAATTGAGAAACTAGTATAATTTTTAAGTAAAATTATGTTTAGATAAGTAATAAAATATAAAACCCAAGAGAATGTTTCATCTCAAATTCGCTTGTTGTGTGATTTCAAATCCTTCCACCTAAAAAGAAAATTTAAAATTTCACAGAAATTTGAGGTGAAACATTCACTTGATTTTATATATCATTACACAATCAAACATAATTATACTAGTTTCTTTCTTGCGCTCCACTATCATAGTTACCATCAAATGATATGATATCACTCATTTGAACCCAAACCTATAATTAAATTTTTATCCTAAACTACCCAAGAAATTCTCCCTCTCTTCTTCACGAAGGTCGCCTCTCTCTCACACCTTAGCCATTTCTCCTCCGCCTCAGCAATCTCTTCTCCACATTGATGTCTCACAGACCCGTTACAGAAGCTCTCTATGGCCCTTTAATGGCTTGACTTCTTGATCCGATGCGTTCGTCAAACATGCTTAGTTGCTTTATTATTGAACCATAATTTTGTTCACTGATGGAGAAAATTAACAATTCAAATTAAAGATAAAGCGAATAAACTTACGCATCTTATTGCAAGAATAAGGTTCCATGTGTTGAATGGAAATCAAAATAAACACACCAGCAAAATGAAAGTAAAATGCAAAAGAAACACAGAGGTATGCTCATAAAATTGCTTCGAGCTTTTTCTTGAGATTGATCATTAGAAACGGAAAACAAGAACATAAATAGGAACGTTTAAACACCCTCCAACGTTCACAAAGACTAACCATAAATAAAGGAGAAAGACTCGGAAATTCCAAACTACCCTACTGACCAGTTCTCCACTACTACTTCTTTATTAAATTCAATTAAACAAAGCACAAAATTAAATAATTACTTTCCACATGCATCAACAACTTTATTCCCAGTCAATGTAAAGTTTAACACTCCCTCTCATTGACTACTTGGACCATTCCCATTTCCTTAGTAAACTCCAGCAGCTTAATACTTGTCAGACCCTTTGCGAACAGGTCTGCAACTTGTTCCTTAGTATCAACTTGCACCATTTCAATCTCCTTTTTCAGAACCTTTTCACGAATAAAATGATAGTGTATCTCGATGTGTTTGGTACGAGCATGAAACTCAGGGTTTTTAGCAAGCTTGATAGCCGATACATTGTCACACATTAGCTTAACTTGATAGTTTACTTTCTGATTCAATTCTTCAAGTAATCGAAGTAACCAGGTACATTCCTGAGCTGCCATGGCAGCAGCTCTATACTCTGCTTCAGTGGTGGACAACGACACAGTTGATCCAAACATGAACACATAACCTGTAGTCGATCTTCTTGTATCACAATCTCCCGCATAATCTGCGTCACAATAACCGACTAGTCTTGGATCAGCCTCCCTCTTGAACCCTATTCCATTAGTCACCATTGCTTTGACAAATGTTGAAAACAATATTCAGTCAGAATCTCAACTAGTCTTGGATCAGCCTCCATCAGTCTCACTGTGTCGTTGTCCACCACTGAAGCAGAGTATAGAGCTGCTGCCATGGCAGCTCAGGAATGTACCTGGTTACTTCGATTCCTTGAAGAATTGAATCAGAAAGTAAACTATCAAGTTAAGCTAATGTGTGACAATGTATCGGCTATCAAGCTTGCTAAAAACCCTGAGTTTCATGCTCGTACCAAACACATCGAGATACACTATCATTTTATTCGTGAAAAGGTTCTGAAAAAGGAGATTGAAATGGTGCAAGTTGATACTAAGGAACAAGTTGCAGACCTGTTCACGAAGGGTCTGACAAGTATTAAGCTGCTGGAGTTTACTAAGGAAATGGGAATGGTCCAAGTAGTCAATGAGAGGGAGTGTTAAACTTTACATGACTGGGAATAAAGTTGTTGATGCACGTGGAAAGTAATTATATAATTTTGTGCTTTGTTTAATTGAATTTAATAAAGAAGTAGTAGTGGAGAACTAGTCAGTAGGGTAGTTTGGAATTTCCGAGTCTTTCTCCTTTATTAAATTCCAAACTACCCTAGTCAATGTAAAGTTTAACACCATGAACATACAATAGCATCTAGTTCCATCTCTACTTTTTAAGATGCTGACAAGGCTTCCACATGGTGTAACGGCATATGGTCAAGAAATATCATTGTTTACTGGAAAACATATATATAGAATGGTTAGATCAATCTGAAAAGTGTATATTACCCTTAATTGCCTTTGTGTATATTACGTACAAGTGCTTATATACTAGGCTGCATATCCATTACTTTTTGTCATTGGGGGCAAAATAATAATGATTAAAACAACTCAAATATGTCAAAAAATAGATCTATCAAAACAGGTCAAATAATGATAATTTATTCAATTAAAATTAACCAAAACCTAAAACTATAACACTAGTACACCCAAAACATGTATTTCTACATGATGAGATCGAGTAAGAAATGTCATCAAATGTAAAAGGGGCATGAGTTTCCATCTAAATTTTTTTCCTAAGCAACCACATATCGAGTGATCACACAGAGAGTTATAGTATGGAAACAAATGACCCGTCCAAGCTATTATAAACATTGGTGAACATGTTATCATTTGGTACAAACTCAATTTGTGAGTTATGAGCTGAAAAACAAAGATACAGATCTATATATATTGCCTTAGCATCAGTTGAATTTATTATCCTGTAAATATTGTTTAAAGGAGGTAGGGATGACAGATTCATTAGTTTGAGCTTACCAAGTTCTAAATAATGGCCCTTTTGTCTTTTAATTAACACACCGGGCCAAGACTGTTTAGAGAGCTGTATCGACTTGAGGGGGCAGTGGGGTTTATAATCATACAGTTTCTGCTTCATATTGGTTCTGTGTTGTAGGCGCCTGTAGTTTTAATGTTCTATTTTATGTATATGATTATTTGCTTTACAATTGTATGCAGTAACTATTATATTGTTTTTGGGCAAATAAAATCTTCTCTTAAGAGTGAATTTGAAAACGATGTTGAAAAAAAATAAATAAACTATTTCTGGATACCTGATTTGGTGTTAAAGTTTTTACCTCACAGGTGGATGCTGTAAGATCTGCTCTTAATGCAATGGGCTTCAAGGATGTCGAAATAGTGGTTGCAGAAACAGGATGGGCTTACAAAGGTGACCCGAATGAACCAGGACCCAGCATCGAGAACGCCAAAGCCTACAATGGTAATTTGATCAACCATCTAAGATCAAAGGTGGGAACACCATTGATGCCTGGAAAATCCATTGATACCTATATATTTGCACTCTATGACGAGAATTTGAAGCCTGGACCGGGCTCTGAGAGAGCATTTGGGCTTTTTAAACCCGACCTATCCATGACTTATGACGTTGGCCTTTCCAAGAATAGTCAGGTAGACATTATTCATATAATCATGCATTTTCTTCAATTCTTAAAACTGTGTAATTTTAATGTATATCGCGGGTATAGTAGTAACATATCCCTTTGGGTGATTGTCAATATGTCATATGATTTAGACTCCCACAACGCCAACATCACCAACAACTCCTACAACACCAGCAACGCCATCACCAACAACTCCTACAACACCAGCAACACCATCACCAACAACTCCTACAACTCCAGCACCGGTCCAAGGGTCAGGATGGTGTGTGCCCAAACCAGGTGTGTCAGATGCACAACTGCAGTCGAATCTTGACTACGTGTGTAGTCAAGGTCTGGACTGCGGTCCACTTCAACCTGGTGGCGCCTGTTTCGAGCCTAACACAGTAGCAGCACATGCTGCTTATGCAATGAACCTGCTTTATCAAACTGCTGGTAGGAACCCATGGAACTGTGACTTCCTTCAAACAGCTACACTCACATCTAATAATCCTAGTAAGTTGTTTTTTGCATTTTGAAATTTATTTCAGTTTTTTTGTCTTCTATTATTAAATTTTTATATTATTTTTTGCAGGTACAACGGTTGTGTTTACCCGGGAGGAGTATGAAGTTTTCGGTGTTTAGGAGAGATTTACCCTCGGGAATTCGTGATATTCAACGGGTGATCATGAATAAGACCAAGTTAAATGCTTGGTCGCGAGTTTTGCTCTGGTTCCACCCTCTCATTGAAGAAATTGTTACTAAACTCTGTTAAATAAGTGTATTAATGTATTATTGATTTTTTATTTAACTTGAAGGATGTAGTTTTGGCAACATATTTATCCAAGATAATATTGTGTTTAACATTATAATGGTTCCTGTTGTAACATATTTAGTTCATCGTACATTTTGCACCATCGGCAGATTGAATGTTTTGTTATAAAAAATGGTTGGTGTTCTGTTTGCAGAATTAATAGGTTTTATAAATGATTTTGTATTCACGAACACAAATCCATTGTCGTCCAGCGGTTAGGATATCTGGCTTTCACCCAGGAGACCCGGGTTCGATTCCCGGCAATGGAACTTTTTTGTACTTTTAACTTATGAGGCCCTAATTAAGGCCTTTCTTTTCTTATAAATGTATTGAACGCGTATTAGTTAAAATGATTAAATATTGTTGTAGTAATATAACTTTTGTATTTCTATTTAATAGAAGAAAGCTGCTCTTCGAGATAGTTGAATTTTGGCTTTTAAGTTTTAAGTTGAGCTTTAATCCATTACAAAATCTGGTAAGGTGTCATCTTCAATACCTATCGTATGTTGTAATAACATCTTATAAGTCTATCGCTTTTTTATATATAAACTTTTGCTACTAAAAACCATTCTACTAGTAAATGTGTTATATTTTTCGTATTTTTTACAACCAAATAAGATAATGACATTGAGGGTACACGTTAGTTTAACAGTTTCATTTTAAAAAAAGAAGATATGTATCTATTACAATGCTTTATTATAATATATTTTGAAGTGTGACATGTTATTATTTGGTTCGGTTTATTGGCTTTTTTCAAAATGATATGTGTTTTTTTTCTAGGAACGAGAATGAAATTCTCTATGAATAAAAAATTTTAAATTTTTCGTTTTAGTTAAACTAAAAAAATCCGTCATGACAATAACAAGTTATATAGACAACTTATAACATTAACTAACTTAATCAACTCATAACAATCACAACTGTGTAGACAATGGATTTTCATGCCATGTTAAAAAATCCTATACACCTAAAAGATATAATGCCCTTTTTTCAAAGATATTCAATCTAGTATGTTTTGACTACAGAAGACATAAAATAAAATTAAACCTAAAACCTACAATCTAAAACCTTCTCGACTATTAACCGCTATAGCCTATAAATACTAATTCCCACCAACAGGTAAACACATGCATGCTACCACTTTTAACTATCAATTTCTCTCCGACTTTGCTTATTTTTCGTACGGACAAACTTATTCTCAAATTGGAGTGTGATCACAGGAAGAAATCTTTCTACATGCGGCGACACTCACAATGCTCTTTTTGTCTTGTAGATCAAGTCCAAGGTTGATCCAAGATGGTCGAAATCCTCTTACACAATTTCACAACATTGATCCTTCAGTTAAAATTTTAAAAGCAACACAAATAATACATGATAAAAAGTAGGAGAGATAATTACGATATATTTTCTTACAACAAAGCCTTTGGATAATATTAATTAACTAATATTGTACTATATTCTTAATATATCACTTAAAGCATTCACAATTCATTCTCTATTCAAATCCTTATAATTATACGAAATATTATTATTTCTTTCTATTTTTTAGTTAAACAATATTTTTTATACGTTTATCATTATATTATTTCTTTTGTTCACTCACAACCACTTTCAAAACTATTAAAATTTTTATGAGGGTTATATCGTGTTTTCTCAAATATAAAAAATCACAATACAATCCTCATAAATTTTATTTTCACTAACAATTACTAATAACCATCCCCAATAATATAAAATATCCACTTACATATATACGAAAAACGATTTATGAACGGTCATAGACTATCAAATCATCTAATGACTAATTATCACTAGTCTAGAATATTTTTTTAAAGATAAGATATACTAATCCTAGATTATACCACCTAAATTACTACCTAACATATTTTAAATGTTTCTACAAAGAGTCTTTGCCTCACAAATCTAGAATTATCCAAAGAAAAAAAAACAATATGAAATGTCACGCTCACATCCTCACCTACTCTCCCCATCTCGTATTGTACGCCACGTCAGCGTGGGCCCGGCGGCTTTTGGTCAATCGCAATTTGCAACGAACAACTTTCTGCAACTTTTCCATTTTCATTTGCTCATCAATCATCATCCTCTATCAAAATCTATAACAACACATGTAAACATCATCGAATCATCAGTTCTCAAAGTTGCAGGTGAACACGAAGTGATGAAGATCTACTAGGGCTCAAATTGAAGCTTGAAGCTCAAAGTTTGATGCAGAGATGTCTGTTGCAGAGCTAAAGGAGAGGCATATTGCTGCAACGGAGACTCTGAACTCTCTTAAGGAACGGTTGAGGGAGAGACGACTTCAGCTTCTCGATACAGACGGTGTGTGAAGTCGTTTGTATTGAATTTTGATTCTGATTTTGAATTTGAATTGATTTTGATTTGAATAACGAATGTAGTTAGAAGTTAGATCTGTTTTGGTTTTGGTGATTGTGTTTGACAGTGGCGAGTTATGCGAGAGCGCAGGGGAAGACTCCGGTGGCTTTTGGACCGACGGATCTGGTTTGTTGTCGGATTTTGCAAGGGCACACTGGGAAGGTAGGGTGATAGTTTTATGTTAATTGGTATTTTTTTTTGGTTGGTGTTAATGTGTTATGTTATGAATCGAAACCATTGCAATGTATGAGTCGGTCGTAGGGATACAAATGTGAGGTTTATATTCTAAATGACTCGGTTGCTCACTGGCCTAGTCTTTTGGATTGAGTTCTCTTGATTGGTGTGTAACATGTTGCAATACTTGTGTTGTTGTATGGTAGAGAGAAGGTGACAATAGGGGAAAACTGTAACAAAAATGGATTTGTAAGTGGAAGAACTGAACCCTAGGTGATTTGTTATTGGAAGTGGTTTGGTAACCTTGATCATTTGATATTGTCCAGTTGACCTATTTTTGGCTATGGTCAGCTGAGGAGCTGAGAGTGATGAAGATTAAAAACTGTTGCTAAGTTGAAGACACTTTAAATTTGTGTAAATGCTTTCTTCTGTCTGGTGATTAGCAAGGAGTCAGGGACAGTTACATTTATAAGATGATTAGGTGCTAACGTTTAGATTGTCAATTCAATCTGTAGTTGGCTCCATGGTATTATACTACATCATTATTTTATTTGCTCAGTTTTGGATGTTAGGGTTGATTGCTGTTAGGTAATACGTGTGAAGGTTGTTGTTTTTCGTGGAGACTAGGACCTAAAGTTTGACACATCTCGAATTTTCTTGGAATGTAGTAAGGATGCAACTTATTGAATGTCATTTCTTTTACCATTATAAGGGTTTGCTATATGTCATTAACTCTAAGGCAGTTAAAATTTAGTTGTCACATACTCGCATTTCTCATGTGGGTGGGTAGGGGACTAGGGATACATCGTGTGAAGTCGGTTGGATCGGTAAACGTCCGAGCATGTTCTTGACGGAAGGATAAATAACAGCAAACCAAGAGACAAATCAATAACACGAACTATCAAAGATTGGTTTCATTGATAAAACCTAACGATTACAAGCTCGTTACAACATAAGAATCAAGACTCTTGGCAAGGGGAGATCGAGCATGATCTCTCCTCTCATCCGGCAGCTCTAGGCTCTGGGCAGACTTCCTCTCCAATCCTTAGCTCTCTACACATTGAAACCGGTATATACAGGCCTCTTGGTTTAAAAAAGCGTGAGGCGAGGCGAAGCGATTTGGTACCAAAATCTGAGGCGCCACGCCTCAAGCGCGAGGCGAGCGCTTCACGTATGCAAGGCGCTAAACTAAAAAAAGTAATAAAAATATAAATAATATCTATGTACAACTTCAAAAAATTATAAATACTACCTAAAGAAACACAGAATCAATTGTTGTGCCCAATGTACAACAAACCAGGCTTTGTGTACAAGACCTATAACTTTAGAAAGAATGAAAAGAAAAAAAATAAACACATAAAAAAAGTTTAAGGTAAACTTCAACAGAAATTATAACTTTAAGAGTGAAAAATGTAATTTTGTAAAAATGAAATAAATGATGGGTTAACCCTAAAACTTAAGACAACATCATCGCTTCTTCTCTGGCAGCTCTTCTCTATCAAGAGATTTCTTCATCAAAATCTTCTTCTTCAATCTAATCTCCTGTAAGTCTGATATCACCTCTCGCTACTGCACCTTTATTTCAACTTCACATCATCTACTTGTTCGATTTCATACAAAAGCACACATCCTAGAGCCTCAAAAAGATCCACAGTGAACTCCTCTTCTGAGAATCACCGGAAATTATTACTGAAATTGACCATTATACATGAAGCTCCGCCTCAACTAGCCTAGCGCTCCAAGCCTGAAGCGCCGCTTCAGCCCGCTTCATGTATCCTGGTGCCTCAACCGAAACGAGGCGTTTTGTCCAGCGCCCCTAGCGCCTCACAGCGCTTTTTTAAACCAAGCTCGGCCCATATTAGATGCGACTGGGCCCATTCGTGCGATTGTACCATGCGTATGGTTCAATCGTACGACTGGACCATGCGTATGGTTCAATCGTACGACTGGACCATACTTATGGTTCAGTCTTACAAATGTCCCAATCGCATCTCTCAGTCGCACGGCTGGTCCATTAGCATGGCTCAGTCGTACGACTGAGTCCCATTCGCATATGCTTCTGCGAATGACCCAGTTTCATGTGTTTACAACATATCAGGTGTATTATATTAAACCTAGACTATTCGACAAGCGACAGACACACTATATATGACTATATATGCTCCAACAAATTCCCCCTTGGACGTTGCTTGCGAATAGTAGATAACACCTCTTACAATCTTCAGTCAATCTTTGCTCTGGTTGCCAATAGAATCAAACGAAAAACCATATTAGCCAACGTTGCCGATCCGTCAGGTTACACACATCCCTGAAAATGAATTTAGGCACAATAGCTTTCGTTTACTTTGTAGAACACCATCATCGCAGCACGATTCCCCATATGACTAATTTTTCCAGATAATGACATGAACAGTTTTCCATTGCTTCAATCTTCACGCAGGCGAACTTGATTAACATTAACACCTGCAGAAATTCCCCCTCACATTCAGCATATCCCAATATATAAACGTTGTGCTCTCCTGACGTCTTCATACGGTGTATTGGGCAAAAGGTTGAAGGTTCCAATCCACAGCTAACAATATCAAACAAATCAGCATGCACGTAGATTCATCATCAGAAACCTGCTCACATCATTACTTTTTGATTGCGTCTTCACTTTCTCTATACATGGATTCCCCTTATGAATGGGAATCCTCTCTGTGCGGATAGATATAACTTGATTGGCCCATAAATAGTCAGATGCTCCTGACTACCCCACAAAATCAGCACCGACTGCTGACATCTTCTCTTCTCTCTTTTGTGTTCCAAATACATTCACCTATTCTGGAAGTCCGACGAATAATGGGGTATACATCGAACTTATTTGACAAAAGAACCTCAGGGTGAATATGCTTTGCTCATCCTCAAATCAGTGCAAGAAGCAGTTCCAGACTCTTTTTTTTTGTCTAGAACAAATGCGGATGGCTCATTCGTGCGATTGAACATACGACTGGTCCAGTCGCACGAATGGTCCATTAGCATGGTCCAGTCGTACGAATGGCCCATTCGCATGGCCCAGTCGCATGAACGGGTCTGCACGTAGATTTTCAGATCTGCAGCCGCCAGGGCTGCCCAAAACCTAATCTGACGAATTTTACATGAACCGAAACAAAGTAGGCATCATCAGATTTGAAAGGGTGATCAGAACGTGGTTTCAAGTTCAATTTTAACATAGAAACACCACACGTAACAAGATCTGAGCAAAACACGAAGAACACGAAGTGGGTTTAACGTCAAGATCTGAAATTTGATCCAGAAATCAAGAGCTCGGGTTGCTAGAATGATTGTTAGATCATTCCAGCAGTAACCGGCTCTGATACCAATTGTGAAGTCGGTTGGATCGGTAAACATCCGAGCATGTTTTTGACGGAAGGATAAATAACAGCAAACCAAGAGACAAATCAATAACACGAACTATCAAAGATTGGTTTCATTGATAAAACCTGATGATTACAAGCTCGTTACAACATAATAATCAAGACTCTTGGTAAGGGGAGATCGAGCATGATCTCTCCTCTCATCTGGCAGCCCTAGGCTCTGGGCAGACTTCCTCTCCAATCCTTAGCTCTCTACACATTGAAACTGATATATATAGGCCTCGGCCCATATTAGATGCGACTGGGCCCATTCGTGCAATTGGACCATGCGTATGGTTCAATCGTACGACTGGACCATACTTATGGTTCAGTCTTACGAATGTCCCAATTGCATCTCTCAGTCGCACGGTTGGTCCATTAGCATGGCTCAGTCGTACGACTGAGTCTCATTCGCATATGCTCCTGCGAATGACCCAGTTTCATGTGTTTATAACATATCAGGTGTATTACATTAAGCCTAGACTATTCGACAAGCGACGGACACACTATATATGACTATATATGCTCCAACACATTGTTTCAACATCATCTCAAATAAGGAAGAGGATGTTTATTTAAAACATTAAAGTGCATGTGTAAGTAAATGACATGATGAGAACCGAGATTCCTTAATGAATGGTTCATCCATTCTCCATTACTAGGGATGTTGCTCATCCCATTCTGACCTCCATACTGTAAACTAAGCAGCAAAAGATTGCATTCTAAAATTGTTTTCAATTATCCATTAAATCAAATGGTAATCAACAGAAGTGAGGGGCTTCAAGGACGGGAGTGATTTGACTTTTTTCGTTCCATTTTCTAGTCTATATATCATCTACACTTTTCATTAGTGTGCGGAGATTATCCCTGGCCACTTGTTGTAATCTATTTTTCCAATCAATGTTTAACCATTTTTATGCTTTAACTACTTTGACAATTTATACCATTTTTCTTCTACTTATACCGAACAATTTTACCATCCTCTTATTTACTTATTCTTTGGTATTCTGATATGATTATCTCTTATCCTTGAATATAATAATCTCAACATCAAAATTAAATTCAGGTGTACTCACTTGACTGGACTCCTGAAAAGAATCGTATAGTTAGTGCATCTCAAGATGGAAGACTAATAGTTTGGAATGCTCTCACAAGTCAGAAAACCCATGCCATTAAACTGCCATGTGCTTGGGTTATGGCATGTGCCTTTTCTCCAAAAGGGCAATCAGTTGCATGTGGTGGTCTTGATAGCAATTGTTCTATTTTTAATCTCAGCACACCGCTTGAAAACGATGGTAATTTACCAGTATCAAGAACACTGAGTGGACACAAGGGTTATGTGTCATCCTGCCAATATGTTCCAGATAATGACACTCACTTAATTACTGGTTCTGGTGATCAAACCTGTGTATTATGGGATATTACTACGGGATTAAGAACATCTGTTTTTGGAGGGGAATTTCAGTCGGGGCATACCGCAGACGTTTCAAGGTATTTTGTCTGAACCTATCCTTCTAGTGTATTTCTAATGCATTAAACCTCCTAAATCATTTTATTCAAAATAATTGATTGTTATGGAAACAATATAATATATGTAATCATATTGACACACTAATAGTTTATAAGAAAAAACTTAAGTTTTTTGGACAAAATGTATAATGGGACATCCCAACCCATGCCAAAATTACCCGTTTTTATCTTAGACACTCAACAAACTTGACCCACCATTTTCCACATCTTTGTTTATCTTTTACTGTATACTTATCCAGTTATCCTTTCTTGCTTCTCAGTTAACTTATACAATATTGGTAATTTATATTGTTGCTGGTTGTTTTAGTGTGTCTATCAATGGATCGAATTCAAGAATGTTCGTCTCAGGGTCTTGTGATGCAACTGCACGTCTTTGGGACACACGTGTTGCAAGTCGAGCAGTAAGAACATTTTATGGTCATGAAGGGGATGTTAGTTCAGTAAAGTTCTTCCCAGATGGAAATAGATTTGGCACCGGATCAGACGATGGTACTTGCAGGCTTTTTGACATCAGAACCGGACACCAGCTCCAGGTGTACCAGTCGCATCAGCAGCAGCAAAATGGTGATAACAGCACCCTTAATCCTACTGTTACTGCAATTGCTTTCTCTATATCAGGACGCCTGCTTTTTGCTAGCTACTCCAACGGTGATTGCTTTGTATGGGATACTCTATTGGCAGAGGTAACTAAGTTTTTTTCTTTTTTACTTACATGATATTAATACCCACAAGTGAAACTTTATAATGAAATAAATGATTAGGATTTTGCTACTTTTGCAGCTGAATTTTTAGATATATTTATGAGCATATTTTTATGTATGGATCATGAATCAGTTTTTAACTAATGTTTTCATATATTTTTTGTAAAATAGGTTGTTTTAAATCTTGGAACTCTCCAGAACTCACACGAGGCTCGTGTGAGCTGTCTGGGTCTGGCTGCTGATGGCAGTGCTTTGTGCACAGGAAGTTGGGATACGAGTCTTAAGGTTAGCCTAAATTCTACCAGTCTCATATTATCTGATGCATATTTGCTGTCTGAAAGCTCATATTTAGAAAACCGGTATTAAATGTCTGGTATATGATCTATTCTTATCTGATGTCCGCTTCAACCACTAATAAGCAAATAACTGATCATTTACATTTGATAAGTCATTCAGGTTTTGTTTATTTTAACAGGTCAAATAGAAAAATTAGCTCAAAAGGAAACTGGTCAAATGGGTTCAATAGGTCCAAAGTCGCTCAATTTATTTTTAACAGGTCAAATAGAAAAATTAGCATAAAAGGAGCCGGATAAAGTGGGTTAAATAGGTCCAAAGCTGCTCAAAGCCTCAAAGTGTATTATCACTCACAAAAACTTAAAAGCTTTTGGATCTAACCTTTGCCCATTTTCAACCTTTTATTCCGCTATCCAATATTATTATTACTACAGATTCATGTTATTTTGATTGTTGTCAATTAATATTATTCTCTCGTCGTTATATAAGGGCAAATTAGACGTTTGGAGGATGGTTGAATAACATTTCCCAGAAGTATAGATCATATCACACGTTGCAATGTTGCAATATAACGTTTGGCGACATAGAAATTCTAAAAACATTTCCATTTCTCTTTATATACAGATTTGGGCTTTTGGAGGGCACAGGACAGTGATATGAATATGAAGAACACCTGGTGGTTAGTTGGTAACTAGTCTCTGATTTCCTTCTTTCTTGACATGTGTATCTGTGTACGTTTTGTTGACGTTGTGGAATGAACATGAGCTAGACCGGCTAGAACAACGGTAAATATTTCTTCTTATTTTGCTTCACAAAGTTGAAGATTGTTCATATTACAATGTCACGACTTTTTATTAGTCATCGGTTTTGAAATCAGAAATATCATACTGAAAATGTCACGACTTTGCATCGCATGTTTTCGTTTTGTCCTGTGGAGTTGATCAATGGTTTTCAGTTACACAAGTTTGGTTTGAAACCGTAATCAATAGATAAAGAAACAAACTTGAAAGGATGCTGCTTTGGGTTTGTATTCTTACACTGTAGATGAATTCAAGAACGTACTTGTTTATAATCTTATTTATGACAAAATGGATTTGATTGTATTGTCATTCGGGTTCGTTTTGTACGAAACTAAGACTATACATGAGCCAAATGAACATAGACCGGGTTATGATTGTGTTTGTTTAGCCTTGCAAACAGGTTTTGGTGAAAACAATTATCTTGTACAAAATAGCATTTCGAACACCTATTGAAAAACAGGTAAATGGATTCAAATCCATAAATGTATGTTTGTGTTTATTTGTAAAGAAAATAAACTTGTGTTTGTTTATGAATATATATATTCTAAATAAAAACAAACAAATTTAAACCGAAATTAATGTATCTTGAATATACTTGTTTTTGTAGTGAAATGAAGAAAGAAATTTCCTGTTTATTTTGGTTTGTTTAAAGCCTTTTACATAGGGTGCTAAGTAGGTCATGTTTGTTGGTTGGCAATCCAATATATGATATAAACCTGAAAATCGTATTAGATGCTTGAACCCGGACATATAACACTATATGAATATTCACTCTCGGGTTGACATAAACGATTTACTTTTAAAATGTATTTTCTTTTTAAAATCTGTGGATTTTAAGTCTATTAAATTACAAATTTACAACAAAAGATAAAAATAATAAAATATATTCAAACATATATTACATTCAATTCAAAAAATTTATGTCATGTTATATTTTAATTACAGAAGTTTGGAATAAAACACTCCCTTGTTAAGTTTTGAGATAAAAACTTTTTTTTAAACAAGTTAAACATGTCATCTCGTGAACTTGTCATGTTAATTTGAACGCAACCCATTTAGATAAACATGTTGCACACTCGTTTATACTAAACCTAAACCGTAAACCTGTCATATTAACCCGAACACAACTCATTCAGGTAAACATGTTGCAGAGTCGTTTATACTTAACCTAAACCCATAAATTTTATAGTAATAAGTTTGTTTCTTCACATCAGTTTACAAATAAATAACACAATTTTCTCTAGTCTTTTAACATTTCACTATACAATTAAAAGGTGTTTCCTATATAGAAATGGGTCAAAAAAAGAAATACTTCATCCGGTAAGAAGCCAAACAAGTGGGTGCTAAGTTGAATGATAAATCACTATGAGTTGGTAGGTGAAGCTGTTTAAGTCATAGGTTTGAGTCATTCTATAACCCGTTAATATAATTTAATTTATTATAAACTATGTGGAGTATGATACGTATTAGAAAGATACATCATCTAACTATAAAATTAGAAAAAAAACAAACATTAATCATTATTAATCCAATGGGTTAAGTTAAGGTATTCAAAACATTTAAATATAATTCCGGCTAATAAACAAATACATAAGACTATACGTATTGGGTATTTTAGGAGCACCAAACACATTGACGAAGCTTCTTTGGGGCCGGTTTTTTCGTCAGTAGTTTTAATTTTCGGTTTGGTAGTGTAAATTTTCGGTCAAGTTGTATAATTTTTAAAATAAATATAGAGTCTATCCCCCTTAAATTAATTTACTTTTACTTCCGCCTCTTCTAAGGTTTGATTCAAACTCCGCTAATGTACAAACATAATGACATGAACACAAGTGGGGCTCTAAACATCATTATAAGCTAATTGTAAAGGGCTTTAAATCCATAGGGTTTCAAGCACTTAACGGGCGTCAAACACAATTTTTCTTAAATTATTGTATCAATAGGGATTACAAACATTAGTTAACCATTTTAATATAACGATTTTATCCATATGATATTTTAATTACATTTTAACTAAACAATCATTACAAATAGTATAAACCCAATTAAAATAACATTTATACGAATCATACATTTATCAGTTGAAAAGAAAAAAAACATAAAAAACAAGCACTTAAAAGCTACTAAATACCAATAATCGTTAACCTAATCAGTTAAGATGAGCCGCCCATGACATGTAAATAAAATAGAGGTCATGGGTTCAAGTTTCGCTATAAACAAAAATACTCAAAGTTGGGACAAAATGTTTTCTTATCATGGGTTTCCTTGTGATGGGGGTGGTGGTGCAGTCCTAGCTAGGAAACGGATAGATGAGCTCGACGATTAAGATAACACATGTACTTCGAAGCAGAGTCGTACAATTCCCGTTAAAAAAAATAAATAATAATAATAATAATAATAATAATAATATAATAATAATAATAATAATAATAATATAATAATAATAATAATAATAATATAATAATAATAATAATAATAATAATAATAATAATAATAATAATAATAATAATAATAATAATAATAATAATAATAATAATAATAATATAATATAATAATAATAATAATATATAATAATAATAATAATAATAATAATAATATAATAATAATAATATAATAATAAATAATAATAATAATAATATAATAATAATAATAATAATAATATAATAATAATAATAATAATATATAATAATATAATAATAATATAATAAATAATAATAATAATAATAATAATAATAATAATAATAATAATAATAATAATAATAATAATAATAATAATAATAATAATAATAATAATAATAATATAATAATAATAATAATAATAATAATAATAATATAATAATAATAATATAATAATAATAATAATAATAATAATAATAATAATAATAATAATAATAATAATAAAAGGTACTAAATCACATGACAGGTCGACCACAACAAAAATACGAAGTTTAAAACGCAAGTGGAGCTCCCTCATTCCTTATTTATGGCCACTGGCGGCCGTACAAATAACTCAAAATTATCATGCCCCAATGCCTCCTACTGTATCATCTTCCTCCTCTCTCCTCCTCATCGCCACCGGAACCCTAGCCCTCGGCTCCCTCCTCCTCATCTCCGGCGACTCCTCCGCCCAACCACCACCAGCCGCCTCCACCACCAGTACCACACCAACCTCCCCCAACGGCGGTTCAACATCCGCCGCCTAGATCTCAGCTTCAGAGTCGGCCGGAGCCGCCGGATCGCGCTGCTGGTTCAGGCAGCGACGTACGTCGTTCACGACGACGGGAGCACGACGCCGTTGTGGCTTTCGATCAGAATCGGAGGGAGCTCGGTGGAGAAGGAGGTCAACGCGTTGATGGTTCTGATGGTTCTCCGGTGGCTGGTGGCGCCGGTGGTGGTGGATCTGACGGAGGAGGTGGAGAAAGCGTCGATTGCGTACCTGTCTAGCCTCCGGTTGCCGGTGATTGCGTGGGCGATTGCTTAGGGTTAGGGTTAGGGTTAGGGTTAGGGTTCTTCACTACTTCTACCCCCAATCTATTCTGTGCGTCATAACGTAAATGATTAATGGTAATTATTTTGCTTTTGGATCGAATTGTTGTGAAATTGATGGTTCGGACTAATAAATAACTACTGGTAGTGTCTTTTTATGTAAAACTAGTATCAACATTTGAGAAATCATGGACTGTGCTGCCCATTAGGTACTTAATCTTTTGTTTTTATACTAGAACTAGGCTCCTCGTAACCCGCGTCATAACGAGACTTAAAACCATGTTAGTAGTAATGTCACAGAAGTGTTGGTGATCATCATATCAAAAAATCTCTTACTAAGAAAAAGTAAAAACGAGAAAAAGAAAACCAAACGAAAAGTGAATATAATAATATTGAACCATGCAATAAACATAATACATTATAAACAATAGGTAAAATTCAGGACTTACATATTACGATGAGACTTTTAAACAGAAAAATAGGCGTAACAACGCCGAACTTTATACGCACTTTACGGCGTGCTGACTCTCAAATTTTAGAGTGAATTGTAAAACGAAAAATTTGTAAAAAATGAAAATTATAAATGACCAAAGTTAGAAGTAAAAATTTTCAAAGATTAAATTATAAAAAATGTTAAAAAAACAAATTAAGTAAGCACCTCCTACAACAAGTATTCGTGTGAACATTGGGTAGCCGGGGCTTAGGCGCTAACAACTATCTAACCATGTATAACTAGATTTTTGATTGAATAAACAATCTTTTCAATTGCTTTTACTAATGTAATTTTATAAATTATAAATAATTATTTTTTAACTATTAGGTTAATATATATGGTTGGCATTGCTTCAATGAGTTTATATTTTTAGAATAATGATTTGGTATTTGGATAAATGGGTTTATAGGAATTAATGGTAAGAAAATTTATAAATACATGTTAATTAGTTTATAATAGGTTGATATTTGTAAAATTTTAAAATATTACATTGATTTATTGGAGTTGATGTCATCGAAATCTTTTGAGGCCAATGTCAAAAATTCATAGGTTTCAGTGTAAAAATTTATTGAAGGCCTGTCAGGATAAAATCATATATATATCAAAGAGATAAAAAAATTATGTTGTGCGGGCAACCAGTGGCAGACTTACTATAAGTGGGGAGGGGTCAACCGACCCCACAGAATTTTTTTTATATGTAACGTGTATTAACGTTTTTCAATTGACCCCGTGTATTTTTCAACTTCAACCCCTATGTAAAAAATTTACGACCCCTATGAAAAAAATTACGACCCCTAATATCAAAAAAGTTATAAAAATATTCATCCTACTGAAACATAAATTAATAGTTTGTTTCAGTTTAAAAAAACAAGTTCAAATATAATCACTAGTAGCTTAATTTGTTATTGAATCTGGTAAGCCCATTTATTTAAATTAAAAGCTCAAACTATTTTTTATTAATTCAAAATGTTTTAAACATTATAAAACTTTCATTTAAAATACAAACATTAAAAAGAAATTGAAGGTCGGCAACGGAATCGGGTACCACAGAAAGAACGCAGAAACTCTTCTGTCTCTCATCCGTTTATCCTAAAAAGCTTTTTGAAGAATTGCCATTTGCCAAAACAAGTTAGTGGAGAAAATATCTGTAAGTTTTGAATATATATATATGTTTTGTTTTATATGAATTATATCGCCTACGTGTAGTGATTGTGAATGTTTGTTGATGATTCATCTTAATTGAATATTTATAATATTTTATTTTATGTTAACTAAAGTTTTTGATTCTTAGGTTTTTAATTGTTAATATTTGAATAAATATTAAACGATATATGTTGATTTCAATTTTAGGATTATGGAGAAATTTTTTAAAAGAAAGTTACCGGAATCATCATCACCAAGTGGTATTCTGGATAAAATAGATTTAGAACATTTTCCATGGGATCCTTCTGAACGTAAACCTATTAACTCTTATCACCCTAATCAAAAAGATGAAATTAGACGAGCATATTGGATGAGAGGTCCGTGTCAACCACGAGGTCATAAGTTTCCGCAAAGAATGTTTAGTGGTAATGCTAGACGTTTTAGAAAAGAATGGTTTGACCAATATGCGAATTGGTTAGAGTATAGCGTGAAGACAGATAAAACATTTTGCTTGTGTTGTTATTTGTTTAAAGAATATGGTGGAAATCAAAGGGATGCATTTGTGACAGACGGGTTTAATAGTTGGAATAAAATTGATAGATTTGTGCTTCATGTGGGTGATGTGAACAGTTTTCATAATAAATCAATAAAGAAATGTGATGATTTACTTAAACAAAACCAATCTATACATGTTGCATTGAGAAACAAAGTGAAAAGCAGAAAAAGGAGTATCGAATTCGATTGAGTACCTCGGTTATTGTTGCTAGATCTTTATTAAATGGTGGACTTTCTTTTCGTACTCATGATGAGTCTGAAGATTCTTCTTATAGAAGACATTTTTTTGGAATTTTTAAAACTGTTGGGAGAAATAAATGAATCTATAGGTAAAGTTATACTTGGAAATGCCCTGGGTAATAATCAAATGACGTCTCCGAAGATTCAAAAAGAAATTTGTAATTGCTTCGCACAAGAAGTGTTAAAACAAATTCTTGAAGAGCTTGATGATGATATTTTTTTCAATATTAGTTGATGAATCAAGAGACGTATCAAATAAAGAACAAATGGCCGTGGTTTTAAGGTATGTTGATAAATATGGAATAGTTAAAGCGATTCATTGGCCTTGTTCATGTCATGGAAACAACTTCATTATCTCTTAAAGCTGCCGTTGATGAATTATTTGCTCGATTTAATTTGAGTATGACCAGGGTTAGAGATCAAGGTTATGATGTTGCAAGCAACATGTCTGGTGAGTTCAAGGGTTTAAAAGTTTTAATTTTGAGAGAAAATCCTTCGGCGTATTATATACATTGTTTTACCCATAAACTTAAACTTGTTGTTGTTGCCATTGCCAACAAACATGATGAAGTTTGGAAGTTTTTCTCAAAAATATCAACTTTAACTAATGTTGTTTGTGCATCTTGCAAAAGACAAGATATGCTTCGTGAGAGTCAAAAGAAGAAACTAGAAGAAGCAATAGGGCGTTCATAAATTGAAATTGGAAGCGGTTTGAATCAAGAAATGTCTCTTGCAAGAGCCGGAGATACCCGATGGAGTTCTCATCATAAAACACTTGTCCGTGTGGTTGATTTATATCCTTCTATTATTGAAATACTACAATATATTGAAAATGAAGGTGAGATTAATGATAGTAAAAAAAAACAAGCACGTGGCTTCACATATATTTGAAAAATTTTCACTTTATTATTATGTACACTTGATGAAGCATCTTTTAGGGATTACAAATATATTATCACAAGCTCTCCAAAAAAACAAGATATTTTAAATGCTATTAAGATGTAAAATCAACAAAGCTACAACTACAAAAAGTTAGAGTTGAAGGTTTTGAATATCTTTTGGAAGAAGTCACATCCTTTTGTGAAAAATACGATATTGAATTGTCAGACATGAACGAACCATACATTAACCCAAAAAATCGAAGACAAAAGACCAATATCACCCTTCGGCAATATTATGAGGTTGAATGTTTCAACACCGTGCTTGATATGCAAGTCCAAGAGCTTGGCGACCAGTTTAACGAGGTAACCTCCGAATTACTTACGTGTATGGGTTCTTTAAGTCCGCTTAATAACTTTTCACAATTTGATCAACCAAAAATATTAAGGTTGGCCAAGATGTATCCAAGTGATTTTGATTGTGATGTTATGAATACACTCGAGTATGAACTTCCTTTCTACATTGATAATGTGAGAGTGGATACAAGATTTTCTAACTTGAATGGTATATCTAATCTCGTAAAGTTGATGGTGGAAACCCAAAAACATTTTGCGTATCCATTAGTCTATCGCTTATTAAGATGTCATTAGTTTTACCAGTTGCAACGGCAAGTGTTGAAAGATGTTTTTCTTCAATGAAGTATGTGAAGAACGAACTACGCAATCGAATGAGTGATGAATATATGAACGATGCTTGTATATGTTACATTGAGAAAGAGTTTTTCAAAAAGGTTTCAATTGATGATGTAATGGATCGTCTTCAGAAGATGAAGACACGTAGACAATAACTATAAATGTAATGTTTTTTTTTATTTTCTAATGATTGTATTTTTGTTAGTTATCTTATAATATTATTGTTTTTTTATTTATGTGAATTGAACCGACCCGAAAATTTCGATAACCATACATGGCTACTTGAGAAAGGAAAACTGACCTCGGAAAAAAAAAATTTTGGGTCCGCCACTGCGGGCAACCCCACCCCCACCCTCAAAGAGCTAAAAAAAATTATGTTGTGCGGACAACCCCATCCCCACTCACCCCTTAGGTCCGCAAATGCTTACACGCGTCCATTAAGTATATGGTTTAGTTACCGACAAAAACGAATAATGACGACGTAGGAAAGGGTAACGACGTAAGCAAGAGAGAGAACACACCTTGTGAAACACCATACCTTGTAAACACTATTAAGCCAAAAGATGAACATTTGGCTTGGGTTTACATAAAGCAATACATAACTGGCGGTGGACAATAAAACACAACAAACAAAAGAGAAGGAACCCAAGAAGGAACCATAAAGGGAACTACGCAGCTTATCAATTATCACCAAAAATAAAAGTCAAAACCTAAAAGATAGCAGGCCGAAATTAGAAAAGATGAAATGATGTGAACAATACTCTGGAAGTCAAATTATTATTTGAAAAAGGGTATGTGTTCTAAAACCAATAAGGGAACACTGGAAGATCTAGTAGCAGGTTTTTTTCTGAAAGCAAGTTCCCTTCAAGTATAAATAGGACTCTTAATTAAGCATTTAAGTATGGACATCCCATGCAACTGCATTCCCTCATACTATTCACATTCCGCACTTAACTCCAAAAAAGCATCCAGTTTATTCTCACGCCAGAGGTGGATCGCAAGGGACATCATTTATAGTATGCCTAACGGTGTTTTCTCAATCCTTGCATGTTCGGAACCAGCAAACCCCAAAGACCAGAGTAGATACCTCG
Source organism: Flaveria trinervia (assembly GCA_025506515.1). Lineage (NCBI taxonomy): Eukaryota > Viridiplantae > Streptophyta > Magnoliopsida > Asterales > Asteraceae > Flaveria > Flaveria trinervia. Next base: position 76,273,991 of record CM046449.1, on the reverse strand, counting down.
AAGACTCGTTTGCATTGAAGTAACAAAACTTAATTTTACTCAATCTTGATCAATTGCTAATATATCAAGTATGTGAGAATTACCATGCATTTAGCCCTCTTACAAATTATATATATGCATTCAAGGCACGCACAGTTTCATATGTCACAAAGTTTGTCATTAAGCATAGGAAAAGCATGATTACCATTTATTTTAAGCACATAAGTTAGCAAAATGCATTTGATGCACAAAGATAATTTGGATGAATCATAGAACATCATTGATATTAATTATCTTGAACTTCAAAGCATATTTCATCGAGTTTTAATCATGTTTTATCTTCAACTAAAAACATATCATGATTATTGATTAGTTTTATGATAGGTTTTAGTAACTTATTGCTTATTTAATGTACTTCAAGTCAAGCATATTTGGTTACTCAACAAAATATATCCATGTCATATTACTTTCATGGGTGGTGATTTGAACATAGAAATTGATTTTAGTGTTTTTTTAATCATTTCTAGTTTTGCATGCTTTATTACGTGCTTATAAGTTTCATACGATGATATTTTAGATAATTAACATACAAGATATATGACGTAAGGATACTTAAGCATGCATTAAAATTAAAATAACCATTAACTAATCTTTTAATCTATTAGAAATATTTTTTTAATAAAACTTAAATATCAAAAATAATTGAATGATACATAAGTTGTACGCGGTTAGTAACAGAGATGAGTTCAAATAAGAACCAATAATCCTTATAAACCATTTTTTTATCAATAAACAAATTATTGTGTTAATAGTGTATTCACTGCAAATTCATGCATTTGTTGGCGAATTCCTTATTTCTTCTGTCAAGATCCAACTATAAGTTTTCACAATGTATGTTGACCAAGGAAGAACATCTTTTTTCCAGAGGTTATTAACATAGACTTTTATTTTACTGACTGATAATACGAGTTAATTGCTAGTTTATAAAAATAACATTGTCAACATGTGGGCCTGCTTCTTTCACAAAATTTCCCGAATCAAAATAGTTTCATTAACATGTTGATCGAAAACATCAAACAAATATACTTACTCTGTAAACAATATAAAGTACACCTATTAAAACATCCTTAATAACAAAATGACGTTAAAGCAAATACATATACTCTTTTCTTGTTCTCGAAAAAAACGTCTTATTGACTCTTGAACAAAAGCAACAATGTTTATATAAGGCCGAGTTTGGTAATTTCATGTTGGATAAATTGACTAGTTGGCTACTAGTTCATGAATTGCATCACTTACAGCTTCGTCCTCCGATCTAACAGCAAGTTTCATTGCCACCTCTTGTGCGCTATCCACTCCAAATGATAATCGAACAAGTACCTTCACGTTCCCTATGTACACACCTGATAACAAGCATGTGTGTGATCTTGAGTTGGCCGCAACCACCTCCGTGCCCTGAATATTCAATTTTTATTCTTTGTAAGTAAAAAAGTGTGAGAACTGCGTATATACTTGGTGTTTGTAATATGATTAGGTAATTATGTAACCACGTGACAGCCTCTCTTCCTCTCGCGCTACATCTATTCAGAACAATGTAGGGGTTCTCTATATCGAACATGCCCCAACATATACATACATACATACATACATATATATATATATATATGAATATAGGGGTGGGTTCACATTAGAACCACTAAATATTTAGGAACCATTTCATTCATGTGTGTTCACCAGTGAATACACTGTATCGAATTGTTAGAAATTATAGTGCACTAGTGAATACACTAATTGTAAAACCATAAAATTTAGTGTATGCTAATGAATACATGTACTTGGTTGCGAATAAAATGGTTCCTAAATATTTAGCGTCTCATTTGAACCCCACACTATATAAATATATACACACGCGAGGAGAGAAAATTTAGTTACCTCACAGGGTGCATGCCAAGAAGGTCGATAACAGTACTAACTGCTTCTTTCAGACTTTCCCTTGGGCCAAGGCCATACTCATCAACACGCTCAAATTCTGGGCCCAAACTTTCCCATGCATTTCTGAAATTAGAAACCCCAACTTTAAGCATGTAGTCTGCTGCAACAACCTCAAATTCCTCCAGCTGGTATTCATCTTCCACGCCATCTTCCTCAGCCTCACCAGTCGAGGGATCAACCTGAATCAAGTTTCAATCTAATTACATGATTACCCTTGAATTTTGGACAAATTAAATTAATAACAGATGGATAATATTACCTCTTTAACTATAAACCTCAACACGTTGGAGAACTTGCCAACAGCTGGAACCCCTTCGGGTTTCTCAAAGGCAACAAAAGTTTGTCCTGGTGTGTCATATGGTAGGGATTTCAATGGTTTGGTTGCTACTTCTTCAAATTCTTCTGCTTCAGAAGCATCCACAACAATGGTAACCTAAAACCAGGTCATCCCATGAAATGAGAAATTTATTTATTTATGTTTATATTAAATTTGTGTCTTTAAATGAGAACTTACATCTTCCAACAGCTGTTCAGGAATCGTATTGGTACAGTTGTACTGGAACACAATATGCTTATCGAATATGTGTTTAACTACGTTAACTGCATACTCCGTTTCAGCTTCAGTGAGCTCCACTGGTGGAGATGACTGTTTACAAAAACACAACAATAGATATAGATAAACAAGTTCCTGGAACCTAGATGTGGCAAAATTGTTGGCCCGAATACTTTTTGTCCAGAAAACAATTTGAATACAGTGATACAAGAGATTTGATACATTAAAAGTGCACTTTATATAATTTTAGAACCATTCCATCCAAGCGTCCATTTATAAGTATATGGTAAGTTTATATGTTAAAGAAATATGTCATAGAAAAACCTTGAAAAGAGGTCCAAAAGTTGAGAACTCCGGAATTGATGACAGTAACTTGTCATAAGTATCAACGGTTGAAGTGGGGCCTGCTGGAGGAGCACCGAGACCCGTTGGCTTTTTAGCAGCAGCTTTTTTCTCTGCAAATGGCTGAGATTTAACCTCTCTTGGTACAGAACTGATATCAAAGGGTTCATCTGATGGTTCCTGCATTCCAACAAACAATCATACAAAAGATAATTAAAGCAGACAAAATCATAACAGTGTCAAACGTGTGGGGGCCTTACATAGTTTTTCAAAGTATTCTCAAGGTTGACAAGCGGAAGATCCAGTGACCCAAATAGAAATTCTTTTACATCTTTATCTGTTTCGACAACAGAACCATCACCTCCAATAGTGTTCAAATATAGTGTAGCTCTGTCACGAACCTACACATAATTTCAAAAATGGGTCATTTTCTGGTGCAGGATTGGTAGGGCACTTCTGTGCGCCAAGGAAAATTCTGCATCTATTTTGGGAATTGGGACAGAGGGAGTGCTAACAATAAATACAAAAGCTATTAACTTAAGTATACAACTGACCTCATCATCATTATCATATAAGCAGCGCCTCAACAGAACAAATATACGGGGCTGCAGTACAATGTAATTCAAACTCAGTTGCTAATGAATATTCACCTGACTTTAATATTGGTATGGGAAATGAAAGTTGATGTACCTTCAATGAGTCGACCATAGCACCAAACTTTGCCAAAGTACTCACTGCACTAGCTCGAACAGTAGCATTTTCAAGAATGACACGGTTATATATATAGCGTATGTATTTGCTGGGATCTGACGTCTTTGGTCCCTCAATTCCAAGAAAATGGAGAATCTAACCATGTGTTCAAAGTAACAAGTTTAGCATAAAGGCAAATGAAAGTACAAGAAATCTAAAAGGTACAGAAAACTTAGAGATGGTAAAATGGGTGGGTGGAGTAACGGGTCCAAAAGGTATTGGTAGGTGTTGGATTGTGAGACACTTTTTTCCAATATTCTTAATTGTGTGTATGATTACAAATATGATTAGTGTGTCAAATATGATTACAAAAATTATCTCATTTGGATAAGCGATTTAGGAGAACTTATGCCTAATAAGATAGGCTTTGGGAAACTTTCAACCCCTTTCCTCTTAACCTATTTTTTTCTATTTTACCAATTTAATCGATTAGATATAAAACCTAAACCGGAACAGTTCATTCATAAGTAAAGTGGCCAAAGTTGCCACCTTAAAGAATAAGAAGAATAAGGCAAAGACCATGCTAACCTGTGTTGAAAGGTAGGTGAATTCACAGTCCTCGATGAATTCACACAGGTGAAGAAGCCCACTCTCTTTTGCATCCGGGATTTCTCTTATGATAGTTACAATTGAATCAACAATTGCTTTCTTGTACTCAAATCCACCTTCCTCCCTTAAGATGTTGCTCAAGAAACCCATCCTAAAAATAGAAAATAGAAATTAAAGGAATTATGTGAGGCACTGAGGCACGCTCACATCTTACTTTTATATTGAGGGAGTGAAGTTGAATAGACTCACAATGTTCTGAACTTAAGAGGGAACTTCAAGCACAGTGATCTAATGGCATCAACCACAACAATTTTGAACTCATCAGCAATGTCGGACATGAAGTTGGTAATTTGTTTCATCAAACGATCAACGCCTGATTCATTGCCTGTTTTAAGAAGTGTAGTAATGGCAAGGGTTGCAATACTTCTATTTTGGTCTGAAATCAAGCTCTCCATATCTATGTTACAGGTAGTTACAGCCATTGGATGAGTCATCGCCACCTGAACAAATTACAGATCATCATATACCAGTCTAGTTTCTACAGAACCAAAAACACCACATGTACAGTTTGTGTATTTATGAGGAAAGAAAGGTGAACAAAAACAGCATAAAGTAAATCGATATTAAAAAGGTAACTGATGACTGTTGTTACTATCAGCCCTAGGTATTTCATGATTTAGTTATTTCTCACAAAAAATGTGAACGGCTACAAATCATGCATCCAACCTTCTTCAGGATATAATCCTCAAGAACAGAAATAAGTTGACTTCCCAAAAACCATCATGAAAATTAATTCATAAATTATGCTCATAGCATGTAAAGTACATGTATCAGGATTATTCAGGAGTTACCCTATTTAGCAGTGTTACTCGACATAACAATACCATGGTCCACGGATCAAGATAAAAGAGGTAATGCAGGTTGGGTTATAGACGTGATTCTTTGTACAGTTAAAGTTGAAAAAAATACTTTTTGTCCAAAACTTAAAATTGGAGATACGTAATTATCCGTCAAATACGATTAAACGTTGGATCGTTTCTACAATAATCTAATACTTTACTATTTTGACATGTTAGCGATCAAACAAACCCAAATTTTGACACATTTATATGTAACTACTAACTAGGTCAACATAGCCACCTCAAGTGGGGAGGAATGAGGGCCAATAATTAATAGCTTTGATGCTCATGACACATTATGCCAATAACAGGAAAACACCATGTGACTAAGGACAGCAAGATTCTGATTAGAGGTTGAGAAATTGACCTTGTTTAATGTTCTGACAGCAGCAAACCGAAGCACTGGCTTAGAAGAACTCAAGAAGAGCTGTAGGACTGTGATTGCAGGGGTCAATTCTCGGCTAGTAACACCACTTAATTCCGTTATTGCCCTTGCTGCTTCAAAAATTACCATTTCTGATTTGTGGCGTAGACAACTTTCCAAATAATCATAAAAAGGACGGTCCCCAGTTTGACTGTTCATGCTTGACTCCCTAATAACCTGGAAAAGGAAAATTCCTTCAGGTGATCAAATCTTGCCAACAAGCAACAACGATGAAGTACCTGATTTCCAAGGGAAAGATAACAATAACAAAAGTACCTGACTGGTGTAACGAATCAGCAGACATTGGGCTAGAGGTGAACGAACAGTGCCCTTTGTCAAGCTGGTCACCAATTTGCTCACAGCTAACCTATCATTTTGTCTAATCTGCAAGTAGATCAATTTTGTTTAAGCAATGATATGGCTGCGGATTTTTATGTGAGGTCTATATGTAAACAGACCACAGAATCATCTCATATGGTCACCCAAATCATTTAGAAGCTTGGGAAACAGAAAAATCACAATCTGCTACATTCAACTGTCATACCTGTTGTAGTAAAGCAAGTGCATGGATTGTACAAGTGCGGCCCTTGATTGAACAGCTTCTTGTACCTCATTGCTCCATCTTTTTACAATTTCCGGGTTTGTCTAAGATGCAAGGATATAATATAATTAAAGATTTTTAACACAATAATAACCAGGCTAATGCAATTATTGAAAAAGTAAGTTGTACCTGGAGCAAATGGATACCACTGACTAGGGCGGCACTGGCTACTACAGGGTTTTTGTCAACAATAGCTTGTTTTAAGTATCTCTCAATTTGAGTAAGAAGTGTTCCATCTGTAATGCGACAAAGAACACGGATAGCATTTGCTCGATACACATCAGTCTTGCTATTCATGTCTTTCATAAGGGAACTTGTGACAATAATAACCTTACATGCATAAGGAATGTACCATGTCATTTAAACATAACAGCATAAAAGATCTATAAAGAATAAAATATATAAGATAACTCTTTAAGACCTCATCTGAAGAGGGAGAAAGTTCCTTTATAATCAAATAAACCATTCTTCTTAATCCAATATCTCTAGCCTGGAAAAGTTTTGTTACTGAAAAGAAAACTTCTGTGGCTTCGGTCTGCAGATAAGAATGAACAATAAAGTATTAGAATATCACAATGATGCTAAACAACATAGCAAAACACCAATATGCAAACATCTCATGCACAAAGGAGACAAAATAATATGCATATCAAAAACAAGCATCTGCTGTGGATTATTATAGCCTGTATGCATGCTATCTAAATGTGTAGTAATAGACCACAGAGCCAGGTTGCAATGATCCTAATTTAGTTCCAATCAGACAGTTATAGCACTGTGCTGATGTAGAATGTAAAAGTTTACTTTGGTAGCAATAAATACACGACCCAATAAAATGATTCCTTGCGGAGTTTTAAGACATCCATATAGTAAACAAACATACAAAAACTTCAAAAGCAGAACATTACAGCTTGCATATCTGCTTCAAGTGGAAGGTTACTTGCAAGGATTTAGTATATATATAAACACTTGATACAAATCCACAACCTATGTTTCCTCTTTCACAAATATCGCTTAATAATAAAACATGTGTGTGTTATATTGTATGAAATTCGAGTGTTGCCTTTCTGAACAATCAATGTAACAGGATCTGACCTTTGTGAAGGTATCACCTTGATTCAGAAGATAAAGCAGCTTTGTGATAACCTGACAACAGAAATAAGAATATAATTTGTCAGATCATGTTCATGTAAGAGAATGAACCAGAATATTATATACTTTCTATATGTTGAAATAAAAGAAAGCACCTGAGAACACCTCCTTGAATCCAACTGAGGATCATTAAAGACCCTAGCTTCCTGGAGAACTGCTCCTTTCTCGATCCCAGCAAAGGGAGAGTACTCAGCTGCACATGACAACAAGACCTCAATTAAACACAGCAAACATACAATAAGCGTGCAGTAACTATAATGTTACAAAAATATCATATCAATCTAAAGTTCATAAAAGTGTTAATGTAAAAAAAGATAAAAGACCTTGTTTGTACATTAATAACCAAATGTGCAGTGCTCGGAAGCTGAAATCAGTTATCAGTTAGATTTGGTCGTCCATTAAAAAGATGAAGTTTTGTAGTTGAGAAGATGAAATGTGGTTTTGTACTTTTAGGTGTTGCATTTGATCTATAATACTTAATAATTTCTTGTATATCACAATAATCTACAAATTATACTATCATCCCATCATTTCCCCATTACCACCAAGATGCATAATCCTACATCAATAAGTACTCCAACACGAAAAACATCTTTAAGATAGAAACACTCATCCACTTAATCAGATGTGATTTGATGATTGAACTTTTTAGTCGTATCATTCCTCTAGGATATTAACAAGCTTCTGAAAATCAAGATAAACTGCATATTGTAATATAATTCCATCAAACCTATGAAACAACACATTCAAGCCAACCTGATTTCAAAACACCATTACCATCAGAAACATCCAGATCCACTCACATCATAATTTCAAGAGTTTACAAATCAACTGAAGTAGATTAATTTCCCTACCGATCTAACCGACAATGTAGATCCAAAATGAAAACGAAAACCATGTAAACTACACAATAACACCAGAAACAGCTCTAACACACCAAATCTCAACAATCACACAGTCGATCAACCCGAATCTCAACACCGTTACCATCACTAACAGCCAGATCGAATCGCATAAAAATTTCAAGAGCTTACAAATCAGCTTAAACAAATCTACAATCACGACTTATTTAACAACAATGTAGATCTAAAATGACCAGCAGATCCTCCGGATCACAAAATAGCACCGAAGAGCATACGTAACCAACCGAATCGATCAAAATCAAACGAATTTTCAGATAATCTCAATCAAATCGGAAAATGAACTGGAAGTTGAAAGTCTTACCTTCCTCATCACGATCATCGTCTTTCTTCACGTACTGCGCCATTACAGATAGTGAATCGGAAATTGAAAGCTAAAGTTTCAATCGATTGCAGAAGTGAATCAGATCTTGATCTTATGTGTCGGCACGAGTGAAATTGTGAGCACAACTGGAAGTTTACGAGCAGATCTCCCCTCTATGACTATCTCTCTCTTTTTAGTTGAGGGTTACAAATGCTATAAAATGCCGTCGGGTAAGCATTATTTTATTGTAAGGTTTGATTAAAAACTACTCATTGAGAAGGTAATTAGAGTAAAGTTGTATTCTTAATTTGTTGGAACTTATGAAAATTGACATCGGATACTTGTTATCTACATTAGGGGTTTTGGACTTGTTTACGTGTCTAGTAATATCAGACATCAAAATAATACATAATAATAAAATATTATGTCAGTGTTACGTAACGTTACATTTCAACAGAGACATAACGTGTGTTTTACACGTATTACATTTGGTTATGTCGCATCATGATCACCCTCCCATGTGTTTGTACGCTTTGTCTCCGTTAACTCATATTTATTTATCATCATTTGCATAGTGTTATCATCTCACTTGCTCTTTCTCTTGTCTATCTCTTCATCCAAGAGCTTTGTATTGTTTTTAACTTAAGTTACCCTATAAAGGTTAGCGACCAACCATACATTGTTCCCGCTTTTTCATCTAAAGTAGGTCTTCATTGTTTCTAACTCTGAAAACACGAAGCAAAATTTATTTATCACCTCAATCGAAGGATTTATTCTAGTTGATTTACCCATTCATCTCGGTCGATGATTTATTCATCTTAGTTTATTCAATTTAGATTTCTATTGTAGGTCTTCATCTCAATCGAATGATTTATTCCAGTTGATTTACCTCTTCATCTTGGTCATTGATTTATTCATCTTAGATGGTTCGATTTAGATTTTTGTCGTAGTTCTTCATCTTTATTGAGGATTTCTTCATCTCATTTGGTTTCATTTAATCTTCATATCATTTGGTTTGGTTTAGGCCTTCATTTGAATTGAGGATTTCTTTTACAACTATGATGAATCATCATGCAGTTGATTTCCACCTAATATTGAAAAGAAACAGCGTCCACTATTTACTTACACCGGTGCAATGTTTTCATGGTTTTATCAATGCGTAATTCATTGTTCTTTAACTTTGCAAGAACAAGAACCCCAAAGTGTATGAGAATATGTGATAGGTATTAGATGGTTCATGAGATTAATAGGAAATTATTTTTAAAAGTGTTAGGTAGTTTATTGTTTTATCGTTCTAGTCTTTGTTACATGGTGCTCATAAGTTTTTTTTTTTTTTGCATACTTACGAACTCAAAGGCGGTAAAAAAATACGAAGAAAACAATGAGTTCCTAGAGGTATGTAGTATTTATGTTTGATGAGCTTAACTAATGCACTTAACTATTTGCTTTTAAGCCTCTTTACGAAGATTGGTGTGTTTTGTGATTAAAAACATCATGTATGTGATTTCCCACTTGACTTCAAAAATTTGTTTGTTTTGTTTACTAACTGAACCATAATTTTAACACTAAAAGCAGATCATGAGCTTTGTAACATCATGACTTTCATACTTTTTAAAGTTTTTTTTATTTATAGTAAAAATGGTATTTAATAAAGAGTATAGAATAATACTTTAGAACGAATTCTGTTTAATCTATAACTTATAATAAAATAAGGTTTTCTTAAGACACGTGTCAACATTTTAATATATCAAATGATACATATCATCATTCTAGCATATAAAAAATTAATTTTATCGTCTCTCTCTTATAATAAATACGAAAATTATAAAAACAATTAATTTGACTTTCCTTTCTAACTAAAATATATTAATATATATATATATATACTTACGCTTGTCTCTATCATATTAAATGATAATTAATTTAAATAAGTAAACTAAACTATTAAAATCTAAAATATACATGTAGTTATTTTAATAATTTTATTAATACATATAAATATAAAGTAATAATTTATAATCATTATATAACTTTTAAATATTCATTAAATTTTTATTTCACCAATAAATAATAAGATCTTAAACATAAAATATTCATAAACTAATGATTTTAATATCTCCACCAATGTAATACATTAACTCTAACCTAAGAAATATATATGTGGTAGATATCACTATTTAAGTTTTAAATCCAACCTAATTAGTTTGGGTTTTTGCATTAAGACATAAAAGTGGTAATCTCTAAACTTACAGGTTGATATTGAAACTATTTAAAATGCCGAACTAAAAGTGTTAAATAATACAATTAGATAGATCAATACCATACGGTTTTGACCTAGTGGAAATCAAGATTACCCACTAGAGAGTGAGAGCATTCACATTAGGTCTCGTATTCTTATTATTAAAATTACAAAAAAATCACTACTTTTTATCTTTATTTCTCGATTAAATAATATTTTTAATACATTTATCATTAAATTTTATCTATCATCCACTCACAACCACTTTTAAAAATATTTAAATATTTATAAGAGTCGAGCGTTGATTCTCCAAATATATAGATGGACAATAACTTTTCTATATCATCCACTCACGATCACTTACAACCATTTTCTAAAATACAAGGAACATACTCACATAACTATAGAAAACATATTACGAATGCTCTGAGGCAACGAGAACATAGGGAAAAGAGAGATCATGCATCAATTTTTATATGTGCAAAAGTTAATATACCTTTTATATCGTTTTAATCTCAGTTTTCGACTATTTTTTGTTTGAAGACTATAGTTAAATACTTAAATGGATCCTATTTGTCTTCTTTTACGTTTTCAAGAACAATTGGCCTTTATTCGTTTATTGATGCATTAACCACACGTAAATGAACGACCACAAGCCAACACAAATGAAAAGATATAAATGAGCATGAATAAACAAGAAAATGAACATGTCCTTGTTCGTTCAATCATTTGTTAGCCAATTAGTCAAGACTTGGGTCTATATTTGATTGATGACTCAGTGATGCAAAATGGCGGAACTACCATTCAGAAAACGTGGTCAAGCACCCCAATTATTTTGTACAAGTACCACTGAAACTGATTTTTTGAATGAACTCCTATTTTTGTGGAAATGACCTTTAGTGTTATATATTTTAGAATATAAACAAGTGTAGGAAATGTTCGCGTATAAAACTAAAATAATATTAGTTCATATTGCATACAATAAAATAAATAAAAGCAGTTGACTACATGCACTACAACTGAAATGGAAGAAACACTAGAACATAAACAAACATAAGAGTTATTTGCTACAGATCGTGTTACGCGCGAGTTTCTTCAAACAAATTTTGATTCTCCTAAAAGAACTCGTTTGTTTCTCAGTATACAAGCTTGAAGAGTTGATATTGCCGGGAATGACATAAGAACCTAAAAGAATACCTTCAAATAAAGTAGAAAAAGAATAGAAATTTGTAAGCAATGTGTGCTCTTAAAAAGCCTTAGAGGGCGTTTGGTTAGAAGAAATAGAATAAAATTAAGAAACTAGTATAATTCACAAGTAAAATTGCATTTGAGGGGGCAATTAAAAGTAAACCCAATGCAATGTTTCACCTCAAATTCTTTTGGTTTTATGATTTTAAAATCTTTTCATCTAGAGAAAGAATTTAAAATCTCACAGCAGTCACACCCTAACCTTGACGGCGGAAACGTCGAGGAGTGAGAGTTAAGATCGTTCACAGCCACATAACACTATTAATAATCCCAAATATATATATAAATCATAAATTTCAATTGTACCATTACAATCATAAGTCACAAAGAAATTAAAATAACATAACAAATCATTTTATTTCATTTATTTATCTAGGTCCATTTCTAGACGTGTATGCTTCAAATAGTAGAAATCAAGCTTGAGTATTTCCTTAAACATATTAAAAATAAAAGGTCAACAATAATGTTGGTGAGATTTCCATAATTTGCAATACATAAGTATATAAAATATGGCAATTCATGTTGTAAGTTAAAGAACAAAGTAAACTAGGGATGTAAAACATAATGCACATCAAACCTTGACAAGTTTTACAAGTCTCAAACGTTTACAAGCATATACGATTAGCTAAGTGTACTTGGATCAACCAAGCAGGCTTGTCAGGCCCATAGATCTATGACGTCGCCAGGCTAGCAATAGTTAATGATTGTATATATATTCGACATTACATGGTAGCTACAAAGTTCAACTAATAACAACACACAAGTAAAAGGGGTATAGAAATACTCACTTGATCAAATATATATAAATGACGATTAATAAGAATAATAAGCAATATTTCCAACGAAGTTCTTCACAAGGTACCTAAGTGTGAATATATTTACAAGATTTAGATTAATGATTTAACATGATTTAGGGTTTTGATGGGAATTTGGGAGTTTTAATATTTAGATAACGTTAGTTAGTGAGATCTTATATATATATTGGTCCAAGAACAATATCATGTATGAAATTTTTAAAGGAATAAATCCTTTATAATAATTTTGTGAGTTTAACTTATAAAATATATAATTTCTATAGTAACCATGATTAATCCATAAATATAAAATATTTAGTATCCAAATAATAATTAAATGTTTTGAAAAGAAAATATTATATAAAGACTATTTTTACATGATTAAACAAGGAAAAAAATTTGATTATTTTATTTTATAAGAAAATTGTTAAGGTATTTATGGAAATAAATTTATAACAAATAATGGGATAGCTTTAAAATAAAAAAAGTTTACAAAACTATTTTTTTATAATTTTCAGAAAATTTTATATATATATATTTTTTAAAGGCTGAAAAAGCCTAAAAATATATTGGAGGTCGCCGAGTTCGAACCCGACCTCTAGTACAGAATGTGAGCGGGGAACCAGTGAACCAAGGCCTTAGCCGTGTTTAAAAGCCTGTTTTAAAAACCTAAAAACACCAAGCACCAAATCCCCCCAAATCGCATGAACCCTAGGTTCAATCGTCCCCAAATTGAAGCATCAAATGATGTTTTTAATCAAACCATTGTTAGGGTTTTTATTCCCCTCCCAAAACCGAGTATATACATGTCTTAAATTACCTGGTTAGAGATGGATTCGATGGTGAACAAGTAGGGGAACAGGTCGTGACTTATGACAAATCAATGGGCGTCAAAACGTTGAAGATAATCGAATTAACTTCTCGGGTAGCTTCAAACAATGTTCAAGATGCAAAGCTCTCTATCAATTTCGATTAAAGACACCAAGATGATGGTGTTCAAGTGCAATGTGGGTCGCGACGTCGGATGGTGATGAAATTCGATGATTGAGTTGGTTTTAGGTGAAATTGTGATTAGTGAACGTTTAGGAAAACTTAGTTGATCGATTAGATGCGTTTAATTAAGTTATTATTGAGATTACATGCCCGAACGGTCATGGGGTTTATGTCGCCGGTTACTTGATTGTTTGGGCTTGTAACCAGTGGTTTAAACACCATTGATTCGTTCATTCATTGGCGAATCATGCACACAAAAAGGTTAGAACCGGTTTTAGGGTTGATTTCGGAGATTTTGGTGGGTTTTTAAAGCCCATCAGAGGTCGGCCGGCGGTGGCCGGTGACCGGCCGGATAAACGGGAATAAAAAGGGGGTTTGGGTTGGCTTTTTATAATTTTACATAACCAGCCCCTGTAGTTTTACAATTTATTATTTTATGTACAAAACTTCTATTTTAAGTTTACAAATTTACATAAATACCCCTTGAACTCAATTTAAGTTTAAATTTTTAACTAATTTATTATTTCAAAGCTTTTATAATATTATTATTATTATTAATGTTATTAACATTATAGTTATTATTATTATTCATTATTATTGTTATTATTGCCATTATCATTAGTGTTATTACTATTATAATTATTATCCTTGTTACAATTATTATTATAATTTTAATTTAATAGCAAGGTCATAATCTTTTACATTAAAGTTTTAAAGGCAAACCAAGAATTAAACATAAGTAACCCATACGTTTCATAAATGGCAATAATGGCCCTTACAAGAAATTAACGACATTAACTTTTAATTAACTCAAAATACACAATGTTACAACAACCAAGGAAATGTGAAGTGAAACATTTTCTTCGGTTTTATATATTTTATTACCCACTCAAACATAATTTTACTTGAAAATTATGCTAGTTTCTCAATTTCATTTCATTCATTCCAACCAAACGCCCCCTTGGTATTGATTAGGAAAACGAGTTGGAATGGTTTCTTATGCGTTAAACATAATAATAAATGGCACTTGACATTTTCAATGCAGTTATTTGGTTTAAAAACACTTAAGTACAATATGTTTTTGTTTCAGCTCAAACAACTTATCTAGAAAGTGTTATCGTGCCAAAACATTCGATTAGTGAAATGATTGTAATATCCGCCAATCTTCGAATTATAAACCCAAACCCGAACCCATTTTAAACTTTCATATGAAGCAAAATTCATTATTTAAATTTATTCTATTTATTTTGATGAATCAAATGCTTTATATGCGTAGTTTAAACAATATTGTAAATTGTTTTATTCAAATTTTCATTTTTTAACTCATCTAAATAACTTATAATAAGTTATTGATTTATAAAAATTTCTTTCTTTATAAAGTTATAAAGTTTTATTATCATTTGACAATATATAACTAAATGGAAAATCTTATTAAAATTTTATTAAGTTATAAAATAATTTTTTACTAAACTTATAAAGTTTTATTAGTAAATATGAAATTTAATAAATAAATATTAGTTTTATAGTCAAAGGTTTAAATTGTAATTTCTGAAAATTAATATAAAGGTTTTAAGCATAAAATAGCAACTTTTAAAACCATAGGGACCGAAATTGTAAATTAAGTAAAAACAAACCCAAACCGCCCCCTCGCCCCCCACCCCCGTTTTTCCGGTGGCGGGCCTCCGGCGACTACACCACCCCTCGATTAACCATTATTAACCAATTAATTCCATTAAATCGTCACATGACCCGTTTTCGAACGCATGACCACATTTTGATTTGAATTAAAGGGGTGTTATGAACATTTAAGCAAGAAACCAAAATATGCATTCAAGATTAAACCGTTCGAATAGAAATTGATCAAATTAAGTTGATGTAATGGAGGGCAAATCATCGCATCGGTACTCTGAAGCTAATTGAACACTTAATTTCATCTTAAACTCACCCAAGCATCGTGTTTGATTACCATTTTCATCTTCGACCTACAACTTAATTGAGACTTGTGATCTAAGCGATATAATCGCAATTGATAGGGGGCTTCTCTTAATCATCATCTAATGATGCTTCATAACCTTTGAATTGGATCAAATCATCCCAAATCAACTCAATTCGATTGTACCACGATCGCGATGGTTTTTCTTTTTGTTCTAATCAATTTGGGCATCTTTCCAGATAATTCAAAACATGTAAACACTCGAAATCTTATGAAAATCAAAAGCCCTAACATCAATTTCGTTATCATAGTCATTTTGATGTTCAATTGGAATCAAATTGATTTTAGGGTTTAAGTCGAATTTGGGGATTTTAGTAATTAATGTTTTTTAAACATTTTAATTGAGCTTTTAACCACGCTCGGGCTTCTGGCCAACTGGTTACAATAGCCATCAATCACCCAAGGGACCCGGGTTCGACCCGGGTACCCTCATCCCTATTTTAATTATTAGATTTTTTGTTAAATTCTTTTAATTGCATAAAGTCTTAATATATTATTTAGTTAGAATTATAACTACTTTGTTAACTAAAATATTTCAAAAATTACTAAAATAATTTTAAAGGTTTTATAAACTTATAACTCATAAATTAATAAACTTTTAAAAAATAAAAAGGCTATAAAAACATTATTAAGTCTTTTATATATTACAAATATATTATAACTCAAACTATGATTATTGTAAAACACTTTAAACAAATACTTTATATAGTAATTATATAAATGATCATTTAAGTAATTATTTAAACGATTAATTATTCATCTATTCATTTAATCAAGTTATATCATAAATAGTTAATAAAACTATACCTTAAATTTCTATTTAAATTATTGAAACTTATAAAATAATATAATTATACTTTATTCTTATTTTTAAAGTTTTGTATTATAAGACCGTTATAATAAATCAATTAAAAATTCGAAATCTTATAACATAATTTTAAATAATTTTAAAGTCATTCAATTAAGTATTCAATTAATTATCTTATCAAGATTTAAATAAATAATTACATCAATTATTTCTGTTCACACATTACCTTATTAAAATCAATTATTGAATCATTCATTATCAATTTTAATTGGTTTATTTCATCTCTATTAAACCAAAACATAATCATTGCATTATTTTAATTAAAATAATTATTAAAACCCCTAAATTCCAAATAAAATCTTAATTCATATGTACTCTTGAATCTTATCTTTGTTCTAATCCTAAGATACCAAATCTTAGGTTGAATAATGAAGGAATTGTTGGAATCATCTTATCTTCTTCTTATTATTATCTTAAGTGCAACTTATAGCACCTGAGTTTTCTTGCCCTCTTTTTATATTATTTCACACTATTTTGAGATGAAACATGTTACCTTATCAACATATACTTGTAAACATTTAAACTTGTAAA
The DNA here is from genome assembly GCA_025506515.1 of Flaveria trinervia. Classification (NCBI taxonomy): domain Eukaryota; kingdom Viridiplantae; phylum Streptophyta; class Magnoliopsida; order Asterales; family Asteraceae; genus Flaveria; species Flaveria trinervia. The sequence goes on along the minus strand of CM046449.1, from coordinate 76,256,863 downwards.
GCACTTGTAATTCATACTTTTATTTGTCATGGTTATTTGTGTTGTTGTAAGTATTATACGAGATACATATTTTGTTTACAATCGTTAATTATTGCTAGCATGACGACGTCTTAGATCTTTGGGCCTGACAAACCTATTTGGTGCTAAAGCCGATGTATTGCCGGCTCCTGATGACGTATGACTTGTTCATCATGGAAACTAAGTACACTTAGTTAATCATATAAACTTGTAATCAAGTCGAGGTTTGGTTGTAACTATATGTATTTTATAAATTTGCGTAATTCATAACCATTGATATTAATTGCTACTTGTAAATATTTTTATATGTATGTATGTTTAACCCATGGGAACTCACCAACTTTAAAAGTTGACCCTTATTTTTAACATGTTTCTGGTTTGATACTTGTGGATCTCTTCGTGCTCATATAAGACTCGGACCTAGTTTAACTAAATATTTTAGTGCTTTGCTTGAAACTTCTGTATTGTATGGACTTTATTGTCTTGTAATGTTTAAGAATAATAATGTTTAATATTATTCCAACTTAATTAGTTCCATGTACTATGAACAATTGTTTCACACTCGTTCGCCCCGATGATTCCGCCATTGGTCAGGGTGTGACAGATTGGTATCAGAGCCATGGTTATAGGAAATTAGGTTATTAGAAATGTAATGACCTAGACTATAAATAAGCACCCTTACACATGAGTCCTATCATGTATTTTATGTGCGTAGATAGGATTTTATGCGCCTTATGTGTTTACACTTGATTATATGATTATACGTCTTATGTGCTTATTATTATACTTTGAATCTTATCAATGCATACACGAATCTTAAATCATATTCTAAGGCATTATGTGCCTGAATCAAATGGTTTTCAAAATGAGCTTTGAATCGTTATTCGTGGTTTCAAGTCTCGTCAAAGTCTACGTCCTACAACTTGAAACATGTAATGCTGGAAGAGCGTGATGCTTGTATCTCGAGGTGTTCTGTCTAGGCAAGGTATTCATATAAATCCAAATCAATCGATGGATCCGTTTACCTTACCTGGGAACCCTTGGGGTGAGTGTCCGTTTATAGGTACGTATGTCTTCATTAAAGTTGTAGTTGACCTAATACTTTGATAAGTCAACATAATGTTTTGGTTTGTAAACCGAACGTTACACTTGAAACATCTTGTTATTTTGAATTGTTTCATCATTTATTTTGTCCTCCTAAATCTTAAAAGTCATTACCCAAATCTCTTAACGACTTTTAATAATCTTTTCGAATGCCTTCCCTTCAAAACCACACTTATCCTAAAAACCTATTATAATGATGCTCTCGTTCTAAGTTGAATCTTTAATCTTAATAAACACGATCCTCGTATCAACGTTACACTAATGCAACTTTGAAACCTCAATAACATAGTAAACAAGAACTGATCATTTAAGGACCCTGCTAAAGTTATTTACTTTAGAAGCTCCTACGAAATTCATATCCCATCCAAAAGCATCTTGAACTTATTTCTCATGTTCGTTAAGCCAAGTCTCGTAACGAACCAATGCTTGGTGCTTCACTCATGACAAAACGTTCTTAATCGTCTTGAACCGTCTGAAATACAAAAGATTATCAATTAAAATTCTAAATTAATAATCTTTTACACTTTGTTAAGAAACACATGAAATACTGAATTATGAAACTTAACAAACTTAAGCATATCAAAACGTCATATTATTCTTGTTGAGTTTAAATGCCTTCAAGAGTTCACTTGAAAACGTGATGAAATCCAAGTCTCCTCATCTCCTTGAAATTAGTCCCCTCGTAATTAAATTTCGGGACGAAATTTATTAAAGTAGGGAGACTGTAATATCCGCCAATCTTCGAATTATAAACCCAAACCCGAACCCATTTTAAACTTTCATACGAAGGAAAATTCATTATTTAAATTTATTCTATTTATTTTGATGAATCAAATGCTTTATATGTGTTGTTTAAACAATATTGTAAATTGTTTTATTCAAATATTCATTTTTTAAATAATCTAAATAACTTATAATAAGTTATTGATTTATAAAAATTTCTTTCTTTATAACGTTATAAAGTTTTATTTATCATTTGACAATAAATAACTAAATGGAAAATCTTATTACAATTTTATTAAGTTATAAAATAAAATTTTACTAAACTTATAAAGTTTTATTAGTAGATATGAATTTTAAGAAATAATTAATTTAATTTATTAGTTTTATAAGTCTAAGGTTTAAATTGTAATTTCTAAAACTTAATATAAAGGTTTTAAGCATAAAATAACAACTTTTAAAACCACAGGGACCGAAATTATAAATTAAGTAAAAACAAACCCAAACCGCCCTCCACCCCCGTTTTTCCGGTGGCCGACTCTGGCGGCCCTCTGACGACTGCACCACCCCTTGATTAACCATTATTAACCCAATTAATTCCATTAAATCGTTTCATGACCCGTTTTCGAACGCATGACCACGTTTTGATTCGAATTAAAAGGGTGTTATGAACATTTAAGCAAGAAACCGAAATATGCATTCAAGATTAAACCATTCTAATAGAAATTGGTCAAATTAAGTTGATGTAATGGAGGGCAAATCATCGCATCGGTACTCTGAAGCTAATTGAACACTCAATTTCGTCTGAAACTCACCCAAGCATCGCGTTCTATTACCATTTTCATATTCGACCTACAACTTAATCGAGACTTGTGATCTAAGCGATATTAATCGCAATTAGGGGTGAGCAAAAATCAAAATAACCGAACCATAACCAAAATAACCGACGTAACCGAACCGATAAAACCGAAACCTCTAGAAAACACACAGTTTGGTTTGATGATTTTTTAAAAACCGAATTTTTCGGTTCAGTTTTGGTTTCGCTTGTAACAAAAACCAAAAAAACCGAAACCGAAACCATATAATCAAACTTGTAGATTTAGAGGTGTAATCATATACTTATAATAATTATTAGCCTATTAGTTACTTATTTAACTTGTGTTATTTAAAAGAAATTAATATTTAGGTTTCAATAATAATATTTAATTTTTTTTGAGTTGACAGATTAAAATGTTTTATTAAATATATTGTTCTTATATTTTATGAATTGTATTTAATTTTAATGTCAACTAAATTATAAAAATATATAGATTATATTTATAGATCAACAAAATAATGTAAGACCAAAGTTTTCAGTTTAAATTTATTACTTTAAAATAATTTTTTTCTAAAACTTAAAGCGCAAATGGTACAACTGAAAAAAAACCAAAGACCGAACCGAAACTATAGTTAAAACCGAAAACCGAAAAAACCAAAACTGAACGGTTTTAAAAACTAGAAACCGAAATATCGGTTTTTGATTTCGGTTTTAGGCCAAAACCGAACCAAACCGACCATGCACACCCCTAATCGCAATTGACAGGGGGCTTCTCTTAATCATCATTTGAAGTTTCACAACCTTTGAATTGGATCAAATCATCCCGAATCAACTCAATTCGATTGTACCACGATCGCGATGGTTTTTCTTCTTGTTCTAATCGATTTGGGCATCTTTTCAAGTAATTAAAAACATGTAAACACTTGAAATCTTACGAAAATCAAAAGCCCTAACATCAATTTCGTTATCATAATCATCTTGATGTTTAATTGGAATCAAATTGATTCTAGTGTTTAAGTCGAATTTGAGAATTTTGGTAATTAATGTTTTTTAAACATTTTAACTGAGCTTTTAACCACACTCGGGCTTCTGCCCAACTGGTTAGAACAGCCATCCATTACCCAGGGACCCGGGTTCGACCCCGGGTACCCTCATCCCCATTTTAATGATTAGATTTTTTGTTAAATTCTTTTAATTGCATAAAGTCTTAATATATTATTTAGTTAGAATTATAACTACTTTGTTAACTAAAATATTTCAAAAATTATTAAATTAATTTTAAAGGTTTTATAAACTTATAACTCATAAATTTAATAAACTTTTAAAAAATAAAAAGGCTATAAAAACTTTATTAAGTTTTTATATATTATAAATATATTATAACTCAAATTAGGATTATTGTAAAAAACTTTAAACAAATACTTAAATAGTAATATACAAATGATTATTTAAGTAATTATTTAAACGATTAATTATTCATCTATTCATTTAATCAAGTTATATCATAAATAGTTAATAAAACTATACCTTAAATTTCTATTTAAATTATTGAAACTTATGAAATAATATATTATACTTTATTCTTATTTTAAAGATTTGTATTATAAGACCGTTATAATAAATCATTTAAAAGTTCAAAATTTTATAAAATAATTTTAAATAATTTTAAAGTCATTCAACTAAGTATTCAATTAATTATCTTATCAAAATTTAAATAAATAATACATCAATTATTTATGTTCACACATTACCTTTATTAAAATCAATTATTGAATCATTCATTATCAATCTTAATTGGTTTATTTCATCTCTATTAAACCAAAACATAATCATTGCATTATTTTAATTGAAATAATTATTAAAACCTTCAAATTCCAAATAAAATCTTAATTCATATGTACTCTTGAATCTTATCTTTGTTCTACATCTAAGACACCAAATCTTAGGTTGAATCATGAAGGAATCGTTGGAATCATCTTATCTTCTTATCACGTGAGTTTCCCATGTGAGTTTTCTTGCCTCTTTTCTATATTATTTCACACTATTTTGAGATGAACATATTACCTTATCAGCATACACTTGCAAATGTTTAAACTTGTAAAGCACTTGTAATTCTTACTTTGATTTGTCATGGTTATTTGTGTTGTTGTAAGTCTTATATGAGATACATATTTTGTTTACAATCATTAACTATTGTTAGCATGACGGCGTCTTAGATCTTTGGGCCTGACAAGCCTATTTGGTGCTAAAGCCGATGTATTGCCGGCTCCTGATGACGTATGACTTGTTCATCATGGGAACTAAGTACACTTAGCTAATCATATAAACTTGTAATCAAGTCGAGGTTTGGTTGTAACTATATGTGTTCTATAAATTTACGTAATTTATAACCATTGACATTAATTGCTACTTGTAAATCTTTTTATATGTATGTATGTTTAACCTATGGGAACTCACTAATTTTCAAAGTTGATCCTTATTTTTAACATGTTTCTGGTTTGATACTTGTGGATTTCTTCGTGCTCATATAAGACTCGGACCTAGTTTAACTAAATATTTTAGTGTTTTGTTTGAAACTTTTGTATTGTATGAATTTTATTGTCTTGTAATGTTCAATGAATAATAATGTTTAATATTATTCCAACTTAACTACTTTCATGTGCTATGAACAATCGTTTCGCATTCATCTGCCCCGATGATTCTGCCATTGGTCGGGGTGTGACATAACTTATCAAAGAAGTATAAACAACTAATCGGAGAAAAGATTATCTGCTTGATACTAGAGGATGACTATCTACCGGAGGAAATTATGACAATAGTGAAATTTATCAGTAGGGGGAATTTGTATCCTCTGGTCGACTAAAGGATGAGAACCAGACCATATGAAAGATCCTTTGCCTAGATGATGCATTAGAAGAAAGATCTTCCATCCACCTGAACTGATGTTGCATTACACGAATCTGAGCCACTCACCCAAATGAATCAACCTTCAAAAAAAACAAAAAAAAGGCGACTATTAAGTGGGTCGTGATGATGCACAAAGTGCACAATCAAAGCACCATAATGCGCACACATGCTTGCACATACGTATTTCGCGAGTCCATTGTATGACATTCTAAAAAATAATAAAGAAAAAATAGCTCCAATACGTACGCCACTCCGCTTTCATTTCTTGATCCTATGTGAAAAATCACTTGTTCTAATTTCTTTTTCTCAACTTTAATGAGTTCAAATCCTAACTCTAATCATTGACACCTAATTAATCACAACTTCAATTTGGACAAGATTTAGTTTGTTGTAAAGCCGAATATAGTTAACAAACCCACAAAATGGTATTTATATTAATTAAGGTATGATATAAATATATATGTCTTAATTAATTTGAGAGAAAAATACACATTTACGTTTGGTGTAAACACTCATTTTTCTAATAATAAGATGGTTTTCTCTCTTCTACGCACTTTCAAATTGTTACAAGTTTTTTATTCTATTTCTGACAAAGCTATTAAAATACAATCATACTAAATAATTACTATTACACCCTCAATACAGTTTTACTCTAACCTAACCCAAAACCCTTAATACATTAGCAATCATAGAGTTCACTATACATTAGGTTCGGTTCTAAAAACAAAAAAATATGATCTCCATTTTTTTAACCCAACATAGATTCAACTTTTGAATCTTGCTTGACACCGTGTCTGACAGATCTGAGCCCAATACTAGAAAGCTCCATACAAACCAAAATAAATAATTTTTATAACTCCAAAAACCACATAATTAAACTTTAAGTTGTTTCATCGATCATCCGATCATCACCAAGAACCTTCACAAGGCAAAAGGGTTCACGACGACCTAAATTTCGCTCAAGATTCGACTATCTGTCAACTACTACCATCAATTCAATCATCAGCTTCACTTGTATTCGATAATCATCCGTTTTCCCCATCTGGGTTGATCCAATTACGATGCCTTCAAGAAGAAGAACGCTTCTCAAAGTCATCATCCTCGGCGATAGCGGGTCAGTTGTTTATATTAGCGTTTTGATTTGGTGTTTTATGAGGGTTTTGTAGTTGATTTGAGATGGGAATCTTTTTCACTGGAAGTTGATCTCGATTGCTTTTTTTTTGCAAAGGGGAAAGTTGGATTTGACCCTTGTGGTTGTGGAATTGATTGATTACTGTCCGATGAATAAATCTGTGTGGTGTAGTTTTAAAGATCAGGAGTTTGAATTCGAGTTAGTAGAAATGATTTAGGGTTACCTGTTAGTTTGATTCATTTTCATATGGATGAATGGGAAACAATTAACAATTTGATATGAATCTTTGTTTCTTTAAGTTAAAGAATAATTTTCTGAATATTGGTATCCGATCGTGTTGTTTATGCATGCATCTCAATTTCTTACAAATTTGTTGTTTCTGTGTGATGCAGGGTTGGAAAAACATCCTTGATGAATCAGTATCCTTTAATACCTAAATCTTTTAGGGATTATTGATTTTTTACACCATTTCCCCAAACACCATCATATGTGTGTTTGATGTGTGGATATATGGTTGATTGTATAAATGTTTAGGGTTAAAATAATGAGATTTAACTGCGGTAAGAAGAATATTTATTACGGTTTTTGTTTGGCCTTAATGTTCAATTTTAGATATGTAAACAAGAAGTTTAGCAATCAGTACAAGGCAACAATTGGTGCTGATTTCTTGACTAAAGAAGTCGAATTTGAGGATAGGCTCTTCACTCTACAGGTTAGTCGTTAGTTGTGCTGCTTTGGTTTTGACTCATGTCCCTTTGAAAGTGTTATGAACTTGTTTAGTATGTTTTAATGGATCGAGGAATTTATGGTCTTTGAGAATGTTAGATCTGGATGCTTTACATATGATTTATTTCCTCCTCATTGTTTGTTTATTGTTTATGCTGAAGTTAAGGCCTGTCATTTGTGTTGATACTGTGTGGTGCACAGTAAAAGTCTATTAACCTGCTTTTGGCTCTTTTAACATTTCTTTACTAGAGATATCTTATTGTAAAGAAAATTCAATTATTTCATTAGATAAGGGATGGTTTATAAACAAATTAGACGAGTGTCTTCTTGACCTGCAAGGGAGTGAGTTTTTTTTTAGATTTCTACACACCCCACTGAGATGGATGCTTATTGACTACTGTTGAGCTGCCTTTTAGTGACCTTTACATAGTCTATGTGCACAAAGCGCATAAATGCGTCAATTATGTGAGTAATGCATTTAAAACATGTGATTTTGTTAGCTTGTTTGTGATATTTTTGGTACTTTGTACTACAAATCTGATTCTTTGATTTCTAGTGAAGATACCTTTATTAATTTTGAATCTTAAATAAATTAGAGAAATGAACAGATGCTACAAGTACTATAACAACATTTATTGGTTCCATATCAGTCCTTTGGTTTCCGGATGTTGGTAAAAACAACATTAAATCAATCACATGCAAATCACAATAAAAGTGACAAAATTACCCTTTAAGAAAGGCTGATCTGTACCGGATGTTGAAATAGAATTATAGATTCAACTTTTGTTGAAAAAGGTTAAACAAATATTATTCCTCCACATTTTAACACCCATCCCTTATGTTGGGCTTGTGAAGGCTTTGGGCTTGGGTTCATGTTTAGTTTTCTTGTTCACTAAATTGTAACCCTGATTATTAGTCTCTATATATACCCTGTCATGTATTTGTAATCTTTGTATTGAGCAAATAAAGAAAACCTTAGTTGCAGCCCGTGGACGTAGATCACACCGACCGAACCACGTTAAATCCTTGTGTCGTTTATTGTTCTATTTTCTACGTGATATTCGTTTGTGCTTGTTCGTGTGTTGATTCCGCTGCGTCGCTTGAGACCTAACAAGTGGTATCAAAACCTAGGCTTGTTGAACATACGGTTGAACTGAGACGATTCGCAGAAAGATGTGGCTTTTATAAGAAGTTACGGTTGAGAAATAAAAGAAACAAATACTTCTTTCTTGGATTTTGTGCAAACTAAACAAAGAAAAAGAATAGTGTTTGGTGGTGTGTATGTGCGCAGTGAAAAGGAAAAAAAAGTTTTTTTTTGGGTGCACTAAGGAAAAAATCAAAGAAAAAAAAGGTTGTGATCCTTTTTTGTGACGATTTATGTCATCATAAATATTCAAGAACAACAAGAGAAGGTTAGTACAAAGTTAAACTCTTTGAGCCGTCGATTAGGGTTTGGTGAAGAACTCTTGGATTCGTCGGGTAAAGGTTAGGGTTTGTGTTTGTGTTTTCAAGTGATTATTTATTGACGGGTATTAATTATTATCAACTGTTTGTGGAACCATGTTTAGTGAAAGAAAAGTATGTTCGGGTTTGGATTTGTCTGCAAAGGTTTTTTGTAGGAGCAAATCGGTCAATTGACAGTGTTCAGTAGAACAGTCGTCAAGTTCAGGCACGTGTCATTGTTGTGTCTGTTCACTGTTTCGATTTGCTTCTTTTTGCTATTTGAGATGGCTGAAGACGGGAAGGTTGTGATCGAGAAATTTAACGGTTTCGATTTTAGTTGGTGGAAAATGCAAATAGAAGCATTGTTATGTCAAAAGGACTTGGATATGGTACTGGAAGAAAAACCTGCGAAAATAGAACAAGCTGATTGGGAATCAATTTACAAGAAGGCTCGTGCGGTTATTACATTGGCTTTGACGAAAAATGTTGCTTTTAACGTCATTAAGGAAACCACGGCTCGTGGTATGATGACTGCTTTGTCAAATATGTATGAGAAACCGCTAGCGGCGAATAAGGTGTTTTTGATTCGGGAGCTGGTGAACACAAGGATGAAAGAAGGAAGCTCAGTGGTTGCTCACATTAACAATCTAAATTCAATATTAACAAAACTTGTATCTGTTGGAATTAAGTTTGATGATGAAGTTCATGCTTTACTGCTATTGTTTTTTCTGCCTGATAGTTGGTCTGGAACTGTGACTGCAATTTCAAGTTCTATGGGGACTAAGGGTTTCACTCTTAATGGTATTCGAGATCTAATTATGGGTGAAGAAGTCAGAAGAAAGAACTCGGGTGAATCATCAAATAGTGAACTACTAAATGTTAGTAGGAGTCGGGCTAATAACAGGAACAGTGGGAGTTGAGGAAGAAGTTCATCTAGATCTAGAAAGAATGTGAAGTGTTGGAGCTGCAATGAGACGGGTTATGTTAAGAGTCAATGTCCGAATAAGAAAGAATTGAACATTGCTGTTGGGGATGTTTCTGATGATGATGCATTGATACTTAGTGTGGAAAACAGTGTGGACTCTTGGGTCATGGATTCAGGGGTTTCGTTTCACGCCATGGACAACGGGGAAATGATGGTGAATCTGAAACATGGTGATTTTGGAAAGGTACGATTAGCCAATGACGAGATACTTGAGGTAACGGGCATGGGCGATATTGATCTGGTTACTTCATTGGGTACTACATGGAACCTAAAAAATGTCAAGGTGATTCCGTGGCTGAAGAAGAAACTGATTTCAGTTGGTCACAAGGACTTTAAGTGAGGTTTGGTGGTGGTAAATGGAGGGTGATCAATGGTAATCTGGTTATTGCTCGTGGTATGAAGCGTGAGTCGTTATATATGGTTGAGGTACCTGCTGAGGGATGTATGACTGTCCCGATCAAGCACGACAAAATTTGGTTCGCTAAATCTGGTGCTAAGAGAGTTCATTTTGCAAACGTGAAGTTTGGAGCAAAGATGTTAGGTGAACGAGTTCGAAAGTCTAAACCATTCAGGGTATTCAGTGATAGTGGGAGCACGGGACGTGCTTCGGGTACAGTTACAAAGAACCGTTGGGTTTTAAAGAATACGACTAAAAAATTCTCTACTGGTGATTGTTTGCTAAATTTGGAGAGTGATAGTGATCCTCGGTGTATCTTTGAATCTGGTGGAATGTCCAAACCGGTTAAGATGGAGGATGAGTCGTTGGCGGGACTAGCCACGACTGAGTTGGAGCTCGGGGGAGCTTCAACCGGCCCTTTTGGTACGTGATGATGAGGGGTCGTTGCAACTAGGAGATATGATGGAGTCTTAGCTTGTTCTTTGGGAACTGGAGGCTTGGAAGACTTGTTTAAAGAATACTGAAGCTACTAGACGACTGGGTTGCTTTGTATTTGAATGGCGGGCTAGAATTTATCGCAAAGCCTTCAAGTGGAAGATTGTTGGGTTTGTGAAGGCTTTGGGCTTGGGCCCATGTTTAGTTTTCTTGTTCATTAAATTGTTAACCCTAATTATTAGTCTCTATATATACCCTGTCATGTATTTGTAATCTTTGTATTGAGCAAATAAAGAAAACCTTAGTTGCAGCCCGTGGACGTAGGTCACACCGACCGAATCACGTTAAATCCTTGTGTCGTTTATTGTTCTATTTTCTACGTGATATTCGTTTGTGCGTGTTCGTGTGTTAATTCCGCTGCGCCGCTTGAGACCTATCACCTTGTGCATTTGCAATGCTTATCGTACCTTCTGATTGTATTGACTTTCTTTACCAAGAAAAAACTACTTTGTATCAATATGAAACCCATAGCAGGTTGTTTTACATTTATGGTCAAATCAGATAACCAACAGAGAACAGAGGGGTATAATTTAAAAATGTCTGCTCAATATCCCTTGACATTTAGGTCGTCAAAGGCTCAATGTGCACTCAAGGCGCCGAGGGTGAGCTTCTAGGCGTAAGGCACAAAGGACTCGGCGCCTAGCGTGTTCCTTTGCCACCTTTGCCTACTTTGCCTACATAGCTTGAAATTTCCATAGCAGCACTTAAGTAAAAAAACAACTCAGTCTGATTCTATCTGTAAATGTGTCTTATTTGTACACTGATACTGCTCTTATGCATAATCTGTTGATTTTATGTTCGAATTGGTTCCGACCTAAAAATGTAATCAAACTTGTGTTTTTGCAGATATGGGATACAGCTGGACAAGAAAGATTCCAGAGCCTTGGAGTTGCTTTTTACCGTGGTGCAGATTGCTGTGTTCTTGTGTATGATGTGAATGTGCAAAAGTCGTTTGATAATCTCAACAATTGGAGGGAAGAGTTCCTTATTCAGGTATGCTGACATATAAATTTTGCAAATCAAATTCAAATGCACATGCGTAAGACGAAATTGTTTCATAAAGTGGTTGCTTGAAAACTTGTTGCAGGCTAGTCCTTCGGATCCTGAAAATTTTCCATTTGTTGTTTTGGGTAACAAAGTTGATGTTGATGGCGGCAACAGTAGGGTGGTAGGTGTTATTCACTGGGATTTGAAGTAAAACATGGGATTTTTATCAGTTGTGTGCATGTTTTGAATTTATTGGTTATCATTATGACGCAGGTTTCTGAGAAAAAGGCTAGGGCTTGGTGTGCCTCAAAAGGGGACATTCCATATTTTGAAACATCTGCAAAGGAGGGGATCAATGTTGAAGAAGCTTTTCAAGTCATAGCTAAGAATGCCTTGAAGAGTGGAGAAGAGGAAGAAATGTAAGTTGCAAATCCGCCACTTTCTCTTTCTGTATGCATTTGTGCATGTTTGAGTTTGTGTGTGACTAACAGTTTGGAACTAGCATTGTAACCGAACCAGCCCTTTAACTTTTTTTATTTATTTGATAATTTTATTATTTGGAATATTTAGAAATGTATACGTATTATATTTAATCACTTTATCATTTTAATAATTTTAATACGAACCGACAATTTTGAAAAATAAAATAAAATAAGGAATTGGTCTGGCTGACCCCACCCAAACTGTTAGGTTTGGCTGTCGTTTCTGAAAACATTACTTAGCGATTGACTGGACCATGAACAAGTAAATTTGACGAACAAGACTTCTTGTGGAACAAAAACAGGGTCACTTCTAGCAATTTTTTTGTTTTTAGATTTGAGTTGCAAATATGCATTATGATTGGAGCATTCAACACAACATAATGCCCGGTTTTGTTTCTGTGGTACTTGCAGATACTTGCCAGATACCATTAATGTAGGAAGCACCAGCCAACAGAGGGCATCTGGATGTGACTGCTAGAATCAATTTCCATTCTTTACAAACTCTGCATCTGTACTACTACAAACACATTTGCTGCATTTTCATGACTTCATTTGTGTGGATTGTTGGATTGTAAATTTGGTTTGAAGTTGTTTTGTGGAGCCTACCCTGTGTGTTTAACCTTGATATTATTGCAGTCTATTCCTTCAAGTTGTGATGTTGATAGCCAATGATATTGATACATTGTTTCGTATATTGGGCTGCAGCCAAGTGATTCAGTTACGCATCCAAACTTGGTTAGGTGGTTGGGTGTCGTTGGTCTTGTGGTTGCAGGATGTCAAACCTCCTTTCATGAGGGGTCGCGTAAACAAGCTTAAGGTCTTGTAGACTAGACCGAAATGGGATTTTTGTCTCGTAACCACTTTAACAATTAATCATTTGATGTTATCAAGTAATCACTAGAACATGTGCCTGTTGTTAAAAAAGGTTAAAAATTTAGGAATTACTGGTATTGAAATCAGCATAGTTGGATTTGGATCTTGATAATAGTGTTTTAAAGTAGTTTCTTCTGGTTTGTAGTGTTTTTGGTGATCTGGTAGTCTTTTTTGAATTTTTTTAAAAAATGGGGTTAAGAGAGAGAGAGACGTGACAAGGGGGTAAAATCTTGAGGATTTGATACATCCGGGGTTTCCGCCCCTAATCTTTGACTGGGTTGGTTGGTGATGGTGACATGTGAATGTGGGTTGAATGTGTGATGTGACTTTTTGAGAACTCGCCTTTGACAAGGGCAGGTTTTCAATACCCTTTATTTATTTATTTATAACTTAAGTTAGGTGCTCCGATTCTCGGTTATCTGGTTTATTTTATTACGGTTATCAATTGTTAATACGAATGAACACGAATATTTGATATGAGCTCATATTTGTGTTCACGTTTATGTGTTAACAAAATATCATGTTTAAGTTCGTGTTTTAAGTTTATTTCTTAACAAAATAACATGTTGAGAATGAACACGAATATTTGATGAGCTCATATTTTTGTTCACGTTTATGCGTTAAAAAATAACATGTTTAAGTCCGTGTTTTAAATTCATTTGTTAACAGAATAACATGTTTAAATAACATATTTGTTAGCAAAATTACAAATGAATTTAAACATATTTGTAAACATGTTATTTTTTAACGCATAAACATGTTATTTTGTTAACAAATGAATTTAAAACACGGACTTAAACATGTTATTTTTTAACGCATAAACGTGAACAAAAATATGAGCAATCAAGTATTTGTGTTCATTCTCAACATGTTATTTTGTTAAGAAATGAACTTAAAACACGAACTTAAACAAGATATTTTGTTAACGCATAAACGTGAACACAAATATGAGCTCATATCAAATATTTGTGTTCATTCGTATTAACACATTGATAACCGTAATAAAATAAACCAGATAACCGAGAATCGAAGCACCTAACTTAAGTTATAAATAAATAAATAAAGGGTATTGAGAACCCGCCCTTACCAAAGGCGAGTTCTCAAAAAAGTCACATCACACATTCAACCCACATTCACATGTCACCATCACCAACCAACCCGGTCAAAGATGAAGAAGAACCCGCCCCTAGCAGGGGCGGGAACCCCTTATGTGTCAAATCCTTAAGATTTTACCCCATTGTCACGTCTCTCTCTCTCTTAACCCCATTTTTGAAAAAAAATTGTCTTTTCTTTGTACTTTTGAACCCTACATTGAGCTGTAAACAATGTAGTGAATTGTTAGAATGCCTTGAGACCATCCTTGTCGGTAAGAATCTTCATAGATGTACTGTACATATTATCATAATATCATATGGTTTCATTACAGTTCTCACAACTTGTGTTGCGGGGGCTATCACAGCTCCCACAGTGTGGGAGCTATACATATTATCGTAAGATGGCTTCGTTTTGGGGGAGCTATCATAGCTCTCACAACCTGTGTTGTGGGGGTTATCATAGCTCTCAACCTGTGTGTACGTCAGTGGTGCTTATACCCGTTCTTAGACCTCTCTTTTGTAACTATGGTTTTCCTAATGAGAATAATAGGAGTAGCAAACAAATTCAAGCGTTCAAGCACATTCTAAACAAATACGTCCATTGAATATTAGTATGTCACACTCTCCTAGCACCAAATCACGCATGTCCAACGGTAGAGCCACCAGAAAAATCGTTTCACTTCATTTAAAAGGGACCCCCAATAGCTCAGAAGCATCAAACACTTCACCCGGACTAGTTCAATGTAATGTTACTAGACTTCACGTGGTGTTGATAAAGCCGTGTTTCAGACTTGCGGGTTGCGGCTCCAAAGACCAACCTTCAAGCACTTCCTTAAGAATATAGTCAGTTTTGGTGCACCACTGACTTCCCCAATTAGTTTGAACACAATTAGAGAGGCTTGTCACTTCTGAAACGAGGGCGGAGGTCATGATCCTATACTCGCTTCTTATAATGATTTTGAAGTTCTCCCGTTACCATTTTGCAATCATCTTTTTAAGAAAATATTCGGGGCAAGTGACATTCTAACGTATCCAAGGATGGATACGCTCTCATACCACTTGTCATAAAATTATCTCTCGGGTCAAACCCAACTCACTTATAATAGGGTTCACGGGTTTCATTCTGCCCTTTGACTCGCTAGAGT
The DNA here is from genome assembly GCA_025506515.1 of Flaveria trinervia. Classification (NCBI taxonomy): domain Eukaryota; kingdom Viridiplantae; phylum Streptophyta; class Magnoliopsida; order Asterales; family Asteraceae; genus Flaveria; species Flaveria trinervia. The sequence goes on along the minus strand of CM046449.1, from coordinate 76,241,538 downwards.
ATAAGACTTTCCCTTGATATCCGCAACTCTCTTTGATGTGGACAATAAGAGCAGCCAACAAACCCACCGTTCAAGCGCACATTCTAAGCAAATACGATCTTCAAACATTTAGTATGTCATAATAACTATACATATGTATAATGTATATTGTGTATGAGAATAGATGAGCAAAGATAAGATATGTAGATTGCCAGTTGGGCCGGTCTCGAGATTATTCAAAAAAATTTGGACCCTAGACGAATAAAAAAAATAAACCCCTATAATATAAAAGTCAATAACTCGTATGTAAAAAAATTTATAATACGACAATAATTTTACTAATAAACAAAAGTATTGTAGCAAAATAATCTAATTCACTTACATAAGCGAATTGTGAGACTGTACTAGCGTTTTTAAATGAGTTTAGATTAAATAAATTATAATGAACTAAACTAATTAAAATGTAACCGAGCCTTAAGTTTCAATAGGTTATAATAATTAAATTACTATTGAGTTTGTTAATTAGTTTGTTATAGCCTATAATTGTTTTTAATATATGTATATATATACACACACACACATGCATATATACGGAAAGTTTACGGCACAAAGTCACTAGTTTGTGCGAAGCGTACGAAGCCACTACAGGGTGCTGCGTGGCAAACTAACAATTTGGACCGGAGGGTAGGATTGTAATTATACACATTATATGGCATAGCTAATTTTATTCTTGCGTGACTTTTGATCAACGCATGTTAGAGAGTCGTGATCCGCTACATTAATTACCGTATATACATTTTTTAGGTTTTGATAGTTGCTTTATTAAGACCCTTTTTGAAGGGTTTTATTTCTGTCGATTGATTATTTGAAAGAGCGATCCCACGTTTTGATTTTATAATTGTAGAGATAATCGACCAGAGCACATGTAACTATTATTCGTTTTGGTCGTTTTCGAATTCCTTTGATGATCGATTGCAATGTGATTTTTGTTTGTATATGTTTCATTCCTTTTGATTTGTATAATTTCCTAATTGATGATTAACATTATTAATGTTTTTACTTTTTCATTGAAACAAGTTTTATTGTTTGATTCATGATAACATGTGCGCGTGAGGTGATGTAATTTGCTACTTAAGTTTGTGATGAAATTTTTGGGTGTTTCAGCATAAACGTGTAATACTTACGTGATAAGTAACAGTATAAATAAGTTACTATAGCGTAATTATGTACGTGCATTGCGTAGTATGAGTAAAGTGTTTTAGTTATTGAGTAATTAGAATATAATGGTTGCGTGAGTTTATGGATTTTTGATGATGTAAAGTGATTTGGTTGTAACGTAATTAGAATATAATGGTTGCGTGATTTATGATTTTTTATGATGTAAAGTGATTTTGTTGTTGTGTTATTAGAATATAATGGTTTTATGATTTATGGATTTTGATGATGTAAAGTAATTTGGTTGTTGTGTAATTAAAATATAATGTTTACATGATTTATGGGTTTCTGATGATGTAAAGTGATTTTGTTTATGCGTAATTAGAATATAATAGTTACGTGATTTATGGATTTTTGATGATATAGAGTGATTTTATTCAATTGATTCTAGTAGTAAGAATGCAAAAAAGAATAACAAGAAAATGTATTCAATTAGAACATGGTGTAATGCTCTCATGAACTACTATGATAGTATGACATTCCAAATTTATAAGTTTTATGAAATGAATAATCATGAACATTTGAAGTAAGATATTTCATTATTAGATAGTAATATAGTCCATTATTAAAGAAGGATATGCATCTTGTTCGCCTTTCCTTCTGAACATCTATTGAATAGTGTGTTAACAACGTACACAATTGTATCAATAACTAATCATTATATGTAATATCCGTTCATTTTCAAATTATAACACGAACCCCTACTCATTTTGAACTTTCATATGATATAAATTCCTTTATTAAACTTATTTATTCTAGTGAATCATACGGATTATAAATGTAACCAACATAAAAAAAATTATTTTTAATTTTTATTATTAAACCATTTAAACAAGCTATAAAAATTTTAGAATTTATAAAGTAAAGTGTTATAAATTTACAACGTAATAATTGTCATTTATGAGTTCTAATAGAATATACATCAAAGTTTTTTTAGAAAACTTATAAATTTATATAAGTTTATAAGTTGTAATGAGAAGTAGATATTTAATTTTAATTAATAAATAAATTATTTCTTTTATTTATAAACTCTTTAAAGGTTTAATAGACAATAATTTAATTGTAAATTGGTTTTATAAGTTTGGTTCTTAAATGTAAATTTTAAAACTTAAATTACAAGAAGGTTTTAACTATCTAACATAAAAGGGAAAATGTCACAGAATAATAATCAAGTTTCAAAAGTGTTCTAATTTAGTCACTCATGCATATTTTTCTCAAATTGGACATCCAAACGATCAAATCGAGTCATTACCAAATTTTATTATAACAAGAAAGTAATGATGGAAAATACATTGGAGTTAGAATTTTCAATATATAAAATTATATTAAAAATTAAAAAAAACATGTTAATTATGAAAAAAAATAAAAAAAAATGCCTAAAATTTACGTCAACGTTCTATATCAGCATCAAAAGATAGAAAAAAATATTTTCAAACTGAATCCAAAAGTATAACATGCTAAAAAATATGTTATGACTTTTAATTTGTATAAAATATAAAAATGAGTGATCTAATTGGAACACTTTTAAAACTTGAGTTACTTAATTGAAACACTTTTGAAAGTTGGTTATTATTTTACAAAGTTACCCCAACATAAAATAACAAATCTACAAATCATCAGGGACCAAAGGTGAAATTTGTCTTAATCCCAAACCAACTCCTCCCTGTCCCCGTCAAACCCCTCTGTCTCCGGCCACCGCCTCCGGCGACCACCAATCACCCAACAGACTCGATTAAAACGCAATTAAACCATATCTTAACTATCTGAATCGGTTTCGAAACTTTAACCTTCATCAGTTCGAACAAACCGTATATACATCACATTTAAACTTAAAACCGAACGACATTCATAACATTGAAACCATTCGACAAGAAACTCATCAAATGATATTTTAATTCGGTTGTAAATGTTCTAATCGATTCCTTAAATCAATTTCTAATCCCAATTGCATTCGAGATACTCGCCAACTCCCTGTTCGGTTACCACCTTCATATCGAACCTGCAACACAATCAAATTCTGTCTTCTGAGCAACAGACAACGAAATTGATAAGAATCTTTACACGAATTTAATTTGATTATCATCAACGTTTGTAGCTCGAACCATACTCAACCTAATCGCAACCTTACATGTTCTTGATATCATTGAATGACACTGTAATTCATGTAATTAAATACTTCTAAACATTCGGTTTTGGATGGTAATTAAAAGCCCTAATATGTTATCGATTAACTAGATGGAAATGGGGTTCAATTTAACCCAAATCGAATTAGGGTTCTTGAGATTTGGGGGTTTTCTTTAATTAATGAATTTATAAAATTATTTCAGAATTTTAATCAGATGTGGGCTCTAGCCCACCAGTTAACATCATGTGTTTGGAAGGAAGAGGTCCCGGGTTCGACCTGGGTACCCTCAGTGTTTAATTTTTTTTACTTTTTACTTTATAATTAATTTATCTAGTATAATATTATGATATTAAATTAAGGTTAATTAAAATTATTTTAGAAATTATTAAATTAAATTCTGAAACTTTTTAAACAATATAATATTCTATTTATTTAAAAAACAAATAATTTAATAATAAACTATGACACAAGTCATTTAAATGTTTAGAGTAAATTACCATTTGCATCCCTGACGTTTATTCATTTTAACTACTTACATCCCTACGGTTTTAAAATTGACATCCGGCCCCTGACGTTTCATGTTATCTTCATTTGAATCTATACGTTTTATTTTCATCTTCATTTGAGTTCAAATAAGTAACACTGTTAAGATTTCTGTTAAAATTATTATTAAAAAGACGAGATTACCCTTAATATCAAATAATAACATAAAAAACCTTGCGGGTCCCATTCATCAACATCATCTTCTTCAAATCACTATCACCACAACCACCCCCGTCACCATCACCACAATCACCCCCATCCCTACAATGGACGTTTTCAGCTTGCTAAAGTTTTGGAGAATCTCCGGCGCCCGAGATCCACCGACCTCTGGCGACTTCGATCCCTCCGTTGACGACGAAGACTCGTTCTTCGATCTCGTGCTCACCAACGACTACGGTAGGCCACCTCTCCCAAGGCCGTCAATGATTTGAACTCGAGTTTCAGGTTTTCGTCACTGGATGAGGCCTATATGAAGAAGAACAGGTGTGATTTTGGCTATGATTCACCGAAGAGTTGCTCTTCGCCTCAATTGCCGATGCGTTTGCTGATGCTAAGGTTTCAGAACACTAATAATAATCATAATAATAATCGAAAGGAGAGGAGTAGCGAGATCGAGGAAGTGAAGATCGGAGCGTTGTTGAAGAGAGATAACAACTTGAGGCATAAGTTGATGACGGAGAAGCTTCTGGAGAGTGATCAGACGCCTTTGAAGTGGTTCTCGAAGGACGTTGTGAACTAGTATTTGAATTTGATTAAGCCTTCGAATGCGAAGGTTTCGAAGAGGAGTAACGAGAAATCAAGGCTATCGGAGAAATGAACGATACCGTCTTCGTCTCCGACGATGTCAGTTTCATCACCGAGAAAAGAAGAGAAGAAAACCTTCGGCGGTGGTGGTGGTGGTGGCGGTGGTGTGATGTTCAGAGAGGTTCGTAAGCGGTTAAGGAAAAACCGATTGGCGTCGGCGATTCTGCAAACTCCGGCGAGGAAAAGCGATGATTCGGCGACAGCGATGGTGGTGCGGTGACGACGATGGTGCGATGACGGAGGTGGTTGCGGTGGTAGTGGTGGACTGGTGGTGGACATAAAGAGGGAGAAGATAGAGAAGATAGAGATATTATAAAAGGGATGGGGGTGTGGATGAGTGAATTTTTTTACTAAATAAGGGTATTTTTGTCATTTCACTAAAACTAACGGAAAAATCTAACGTCGTTAGTGTATTGGACTCAAATGGAAATAAAAATAAAACGTCAGGGGCCGGATGACAATTTTGAAACCGTAGGGATGCAAGTGGTTAAAATGAACAAACGTCAGGGATGTAAATGGTAATTTACTCAAATGTTTATCTTTTATTTACTTTATTAAATAAACGTTAAATCAAATAAATTATTTTAATAACTTATTTAAATTGATTATTCACATGATTATTTTGACCATGAGTTTAAATAATTATTTATTAAATTAATTATTTACTTCCACACTTTAAGAATCTTTATTTCATCAATTTTTATAAATTAAATGTTTGAATAATATTTAATCATTTAATTTCACTAACGATTCACATTTGTTTTAAAATGTAATTATTTAATCAAATTATTTTATTTTTATGGAATCAAAACATAATTAGTTACGTTATTGTATTTAACTTAACTATTAAAACCTCAAATTCCAATTCAAACCCTAATTCATGTTTACTCCTTAATCACATCTTTATTCTAATCCTAAGACACTAAATCTTAGGTTGAATCGTAAAGAAAACGTTGGGATACTTTTATCTTCATATTGCTATCTTGAGTGCACTATAACACATGAGTGTCCCATGTGAGTTTCCTTGCCCCTTTCTATATTATTTCACACCGTTTTGGGGTGAAACATGTTAATCTTATCAACATACACTTGTAAACGTTTAAATCTTGTAAAGCACTTGCAATTCATACTTTTATTTGTCATGATTATTTATGTTATTGTAAGTCTTATATGAGATACATATTTTGTTTACAATCATTAACTATTGCTAGCTGTAAGGCCCCGTTCCCGGGACGCTTACAGCTGGGTTCTCATCGCACATAAAACATATAATTACATTTGTATTTAATAAATCGCAGCGGAAAACTAAAACAAACTTTCATTTCCATGTAAATGCTTTTGCAAACTAATACAACATTCATTACAAAAATAGTTTGTTCGCATTACAATGCAAAAACATTAATCAAAAGAATGCCATCCCAAAAGAGCTGAGTAGTCGCCCGTGCCATCCTCAGCAATCATTACCTGCCAACTGGAAACACATCAAAGTCAGCGTTGTTGAGTGAGTTCTAGTTTTATAAATAAACATACTTTACTTTCATATAAAACCATTCGTTACTTTTACATGATCACACATCATACGTACACATAGATAATATCATTATTATCTTCTTCATTCGTTCATTCGTTCTTTCATTACCTTACTTGCGCATCAGACATCATCCATACCAATACCATGTGCTACACCCCGGTTAGTCGTAGCTACCGGGCCGAAGTCAACAAATGAACAGCTAAACGTATGCCACGGTACTAGGAGTAACCATCAGTCTTAGCTACTGGGCCGAAGTCAACAAATGAACAGCTAAACGTATGCCACAGTACTAGGGGTGAGCGGTAGAGGTTCTACATTCAGGGTCAATCACCAAGAAGGACCCGTTATCCGATGTGTGCAAGACGTTTCATTCGTTCATTAATACATGCATTCATTCATCATGTTCCTCTTTCTTTATCTTTCACTTTACGTTACATAATACTTCGTTCCTTCATCATAACAGGTAGAGCCATAGGAAAGATATTATACATCACACTAAGGAACATATCATACACATTCGTCATCATCATACAGGGCAACATCATACATACGTAATAAGCCTAAACATGCAACATCATCACCCTCATCGTGCCCAACATGCTTTCTAAGACCTCGATCGTCGTCTTAAAACTCTTATGGGAACCTTTACGTCAAAACTTACATTTGCACTTTCCCCCGAAAGTCAGAAGTCAATCTACACCTTCCTCGGGTTCAACCGCCCTATTCGGGCGTATGGACACCCTTCAGTCGCATTGCCTCCATGCGACTGAACATCATGCAAATGAACTAATACGGATGAACACCTATGCGAATGAACATCCAGTCGTGCGAATGGACAATGCGGATGAACACCTATGCGATTGGACCTTCAGTCGTGCGAATGAACCTTCAGTCGCATGACCCCCATGCGACTGGCCCTCCAATCGTGCGAATGAACCCCAATCGCACCCCAATCGGCCGTATGGCCTCCATTCGGCCTCCAGTCGGTCGCCTAGCCCTAACTGATGCAGAATGCAGTTCAACCCGACTACAGCCGAGGGTTTTCGGCCTCCAAACTCATCTAAACCCATTTTAAGCCTAAATCGACCATCCTAAACCTTAGGGATGCATACCATAACATTATTCAAGCACAACCAAGCAAGAAATCAAACCCCAAACAGGTCCTACACATACATACACGCATACATACGGGTTTTCACCCAAAAACGCGAAAAAGGGTTTTCAGATGCGTTCCAGCCCCAAAATCATCTAAAAACATGTAAAAGAGGGGTCCTAGAACTCACCTAAACGAGCACAACGACAAGAGCTTCGATTTGGCTTGCTTCACGACGATTTTGGCGACCCGAACCGACACTTTTCCTCTTTTTCTCTTCTTCTTTCTCTCTTCTTCTCTTTATAAGCTGAAATGTGAGTGTGGGGAGAGTGGGCTGCCCTCTCCCTACATATATCACCACATTTCCCAACTTTTCTTCGTTGGCGAGTTTGGTCCCTCGACTTTTGGACTTTATTTTCTTTTCTTTCTTCACCGGCTTCAAAATAATAAATATTCGGGTGTTACACTAGCCTGGCGACGTCTTAGATCTATAGGTCTGACAAGGCTATTTGGTGCTAAAGCTGATGTATTGTTGGCTCCTGATGACGTATGACTTGTTCATCATGGGAACCAAGTACACTTAGCTAATCATATAAACTTGTAATTAAGTCGAGGTTTGATTGTAGCTATATGTGTTTTATAAACTTGTATAATCTATAACCATTGACATGAATTGCTACTTGTAAACCTTTTGATATATATATATATATATATATATATATATATATATATATATATATATATATATATATATATATATATATATATGTGTGTGTGTGTGTGGTGTGTGTGTGTGTGTGTGTGTGTGTGTGTGTGTGTTTGTGTGTGTTTAACCTATGGAAACTCACCAACTTTTAAAGTTGACCCTTTATTTTTAACATGTTTCAGGATTGCTACTTGAGAAACTCTTCTTGCTCATATAGGATATGACTTAGTTTAATTAAACATCTTATGTTGTTGTTTATATCCTTGTTGTATTTTAATGACTTAATTGTCTAGTATTGTACAATAAAAAATGGTATTTAATATTATTCCAACTTATTTAGTTCCATGTGCTATGAACAATCGTTTCACATTCGTCCGCCCCGATGATTCCGCCGTCGGTCGGGGTGTGACATTATGCACATGCATAATACCTGAGTTTCCATCGCCCCTAACTTGCGTATTGTTTCTGTTTTTAGTTAGCTTTTCATGATGAACAACTGTTTAAGCAAAACAACCACAATTGTAAGTATATGATCGAAATCTTATAAATTCCTTCTATAACAAGATTGAATGCACCTATATCAACCTTAGTGATTACCGTTGTATGCTTTTTTTAAAATGTTAGGTTTTTGGGTGTTCGATACCTGTAGTTGGTTTCGTTGATTACTTTACGCTCAATAATCACGTAATAGCAGTAACTGAATCTTTTCATTATCACGTAGTTACGAGTCGTTAAAAAACCTTAAATTTTAGGTTGTGAAATTACACAATGTTTATAGGATTGTGTTATTAATCACACTACTCGATCGAAATTACCATACTAGCATTTCTAATGAAAGCTGGGTGAAATTATCACGCTTTGCATGTCGGGCGCTGATAATTTAAAATGAACGGCCGAGATTTTTTCGTACGCTTCGCACGAATTATAGGCTTTGTATAGTAACCGACCTCAAGATATATAATTTAAAATACTTTCAAAATTTTGGTTTCTTGAGAAGATTGGGTCCTAAACGATCAGACTACGCCCCCACCTATAAAAATGGGTTGGATAGGTTTTATATTAATTTTGGGTCGTTCCGTATCATGCTCATCCAGTAACACCAAAAAAAGAATCTAGATATCCAACTACTACTAATCAGAAGTTACCGGGTCGGATCCTCAGATCAACAAGTTCGCTTGAAAAACATCACCACGGGTTCGGGTTCCCTATCCTCTATCTCCGTCGTCTACAACCGCAAGCAACCATCGAAACAATGGCAACGTCCGCCATATCAACGTCCTTCACCTTCTCCAACGTTTCTCGTCACAAGGAGTCTTCTATCTCACTCTCTTCTCAACGGTACGATACTTGATTGTCCAACTGCAATTCGACATCCGTAATTCTATTCTCATATCTCTCGTATGATCGATCATTCGGATATAAATTTTGATTTTATTTGTTTTTCAGCAGAAGCTCGAAGTTGAAATCGATAGTTTGCGCGTTGCCGAGTCCATACGGTGATTTACCTAAAATCGGTATGTTTGGCACTGTAGGGTTATTTGCTTGCTAAAGGTGTTGTGTAGGATTGTTGTAAATATAAGTTAATTTTGAAGCTATAGAGGTGTTTAATTTGCGTTTTGAGTAGCTGTAGGCTTTTTTAATTAACAGGATTTAGTTTTGCAATTATTCTTGCTTGTGCTTACTTCTATAGCATGATAATTTGTTTTCAACTTAAAATGCCCTAGGAAGTGTTAATAGATTTAGGAAGTACTTGATAAACAGGATAAACAATCATAACTAACAACACAAATAGAAATTTGTGGTGGTGAATTTGTAAAAAGTGGTAAGAATTTTGAAGTGCTGAGAAGTAGACATCCAACAAAGTGCAGCCCTAAGTTATTTTGGAAGGGAGAGATTAGTTCCTCTTCCTTCATTCTTCTTGCCTTTGTGTTCTGAGTTTTTATATTATGCTACGTTAACATGGTAAGTTAAAAGTCCATATTTTCTGCTTTTAACTTCAAGTGTATCTTTTGTGAACAGGGTTATCAAGTAAAGCTCAAAATTTGCAGATAACACCTGAAGAAATTAACTTACACACTCCTCATAATTCAAGGTTTAGTGTCTGTACTCCCTCAATCTGTAGCTATTACGTAACCAGTATGCTTAATAATTTCACTTGTTATTTGATAATGATCATGTTAAAAAAGGTAAGCATGAAAGGCAAAACAAGTGTTGGATAATCTGACCCGAAAAAAAACCCACGAACAATTACAAGATGAATACGTGCAAGAATAGTAAAGAACAGAAGAACATAACGTGGTTCACTCGATCTTTGTGATCGAGTTATGCCCACAGCCAAACTAGAGAATTCTTATTAATTTCGATTTTGGTACATTCTTTACAGTTACGTTGCTTTTTTGGGTTTGTATAATAGTCGAAATAGGGTTTATTTCTTGTTCCCTAAGATCACACATCTGAGTTAAAAACAACGGCCAAGTATGTAATTCTAAATTGTGTCGTGCGCCCTCGGACTCCCACCATCCTAGCGACAATCAAGTCCTTCAAGCAACCGTTAGACTCCATAATTGAAGAAGAAGCTCGTTTACTAGAAAGGAAATGGTAGATCAATAAGTATAAACTCTAAAGTGGTTATATGCAAGTGAATTTCAATGTGGTGTAGCCATCGTGAAAGCACTAAAAATTTATCAGTGACCATGATGGTTTTTGAGGCCTATGTAGCTAGTCGAACAGTTTCTTAAGGAAACCACCAGATCATAGATATGATGACAAGTAATACGAAGCTATACAACTTTGTTAATTTGTACAAAAATACACTCACCATTCTCTTACAACTATATACATCCTTTCCTCCTTGTTTAGACTATACTATCAGTTTCTCTGTAGAAAACCACTCATAGGAACATAATCTTGCCAGAAAGGCAGAAAAACACAAAAAAAGGTCTGTTCTATTTTGTTGAAAATTGTATAATTATCTAGCTGGCGAATTAAAAAAGATAAAGAAGCAACAGCCTTTGTTTTCAACTTCCATCTGTTGTCCTCATGGTAATTTATTTGTGGTTTTCACATACAATAAAAGCAGTTGGCTTTTTAGAATGATGCAAGGAAAAGCTGTAATTTTATGGTGGTTTCGTCTTTGGGAGTGTTTAGTGGTAGCAATTTTGATGAACTAATGACAGTTTCTGGAGCTGATTCAATGTTTTTGTTTTTTGTGCCTTATCCTTGCTACCGTGTTTCTCAATTGCTTACACCTTACATTCTTATTTCTGTTCAGATATCTTGGAGACCCTAGAGTTCCTATCATAATGTGAATAATTGCTCTAAAGTTCCAGATTTCTATCCATTGTTTGTTTTATTTTGATTTTTATTGAGCAGTTACAGTCCCATAGTAGCAAGAAGAGGGGCCCCTCCACCTATAATGCCAGCCGTCATGACTCCAGGTGGACCTTTGGATCTTTCTACTGTACTATTTAGGAATCGTATTATTTTTGTTGGCCAGCCAATCAACTCGCAGGTTGCTCAGCGGGTTATATCACAACTTGTTACATTGGCCACAATAGACGAGAACGCAGATATTCTGGTGTGATTTTATTTTTCTCACCCATATACTTATTTCTTGTGCATTTTCAATCTGTAAAAGTATTATTAACATATGTGAACTGTCTTTGTGTTAATACCTAGGTTTATGTGAACTGTCCTGGTGGGAGCACTTACTCTGTGTTGGCAATCTATGATTGCATGTCTTGGGTAAGATTGAATACTATGTTTTCATTTTCTATTGGTGAAACTAGTTAAATAAACATTCACTCATTAGCTAATACTTTAATATACAGAAGATATAATGTTTTACCGTTGATGAACTAGAAGACTAAGCATATAATTTTACTTCTATGTAATTTTATTTCTCTCTAAATTTAGTTTTAACCTCTTATCAGATAAAACCTAAAGTTGGTACAGTGTGTTTTGGAGTTGCTGCAAGTGAAGGAGCACTTCTTCTTGCTGGCGGAGAGAAGGGGATGAGATACGCAATGCCAAATGCACGTATTATGATACATCAACCACAAAGTGGATGTGGGGTATGGCTAAATTTCTATATTTCACAGTTGAAGCCAATAGTTTAGCCACAACAATAATACATATCACCACCAAGGTAGCATATGGACTATGCCAACCTGTTTTTGGCATATTGGCACAAAAGTGCTAGAGCTAACAAAATGAATATTCTTGTTTTGAATAAAATAAATTTGAAAAGCAAGTTGAGTGAAAAAGTTTGCATAATTTGATAGGATTTCTAAAAATAAGAATTCACGGGAATGTTTAGCATAAGGGAAAACAACCTTTAGAAATGTAACAGAAATGTTTAGAAAACTCTCAAAATATGCAGTTTGGATTCCACCTGAAGTGCATGGCTTGAATCATAATTTGAATGACTGGTATCCAAATTTTGTGTAAAGAATCTTAACAAACTATAAATATTACTCCTTCCTCCGAAGTTTTTAACCCACTTAATGGTTATTCTCAGAAGGCCAAGCCATATCTCTGGAATTAATGATTTGTACATCGATTCATTTTGTACTTGCAATACATATTACACCTTTTGGTGTATGCATTCATTTTCTTAAACTCAGCTTTGAAATTCTAAGTAGTTTATTGCAGGGGTGGGGGATTGGGTCCTAGTAATAAGAGGTGTGACCACAACCAGAAGGTTATGGGTTTTACAATTGCACCCTGCAACAATGGACATATATTCTAGAAAAGTTCTAGGTGTTGGTGCTAGAAACAAGTAGTTTGTTGCACATTTAAAATCACAATTGGATGGTTTTGATGCTAGAATCAAATCTTATTTTCACTTTACTTTTTATAGGGTCATGTAGAGGATGTAAGGCGCCAAGTCAATGAAGCTGTTCAGAATCGCCATGTAAGATATTCATCGTATTCTTTCTTGTTTATTGGTTGATCACATTGATTTCGATATGTATATTTCTCATTGAGGTTCAAAACTCAATTTAAATTAGCATTCAATAATTATTAATTTCTTTTAACATGTGGACATATTGGGGGTTTTTTCCTTCCTTCTACATATTATGCAGAAAATTGACAAGATGTATGCGGCATTCACTGGCCAACCGCTGGAGAAAGTACAACAATATACTGAGAGGGATCGTTTCCTATCTGTATCAGAGGTACCCACCCATTCAGTTGCATTCAAAGATCATTTCCAGACACAGATTCAACTTCTATTTTCTTTGGTTTCATAAATTTATTTTTCAAATGTCAAAATCTTAACTGCAAAATAATATTGCTGCATTATCTTCCCCTTTAAAGATCGAGTAAAAGTATAACTTTTTGTGCTAGAGAACTTTCTGGATTCGATAAGTAGTCAAGTAAGGAGCTGTCTTTTAGGCCCTAAACTTGAAGTTCTCTCTTATCCAGGACAGAACTTCCTAGAGGTGGCAAAATGGGCTGGTTGGTTTGGGTAATGGGTCAAAATGGGGAACTTCGGTACAGGCTGGGCCAGACCAGGTTGACGAACATGGGCTTTTCTGTCCATGTCAAACTGTGTTATTACAAAATTAACGCAACTTCAAATATTAGAATGTTTAGGAGGTTTTATACTTGTATGGATTTGAGCCACATGATCGGTTTTTATTTTAGCCAAGTTTTAGTTTTTCCCATTTTACCCATTAGAAATTAGAAATAACATAAAAGTTATAACCAAATTGACCATTTATTCATGAACAGGTCAAATTTGCCACCACTTTTATTCCAAAGTTGGATGGAACAATTTCATATTTGATTTTCTCTAGTTGATATCATTATTCTTGAAGCTCTTCTTGAAGATATAAAGTAACTAACAAACAAGTTTCTGAGAACGTTTTTTTTTTCTTTCTGCAGGCCCTAGAATTTGGGCTCATTGATGGAATACTCGAAACCGAATACTAGATTTGATTGGTCTACATTTATAGATGATTCGGCAATCACCACTTTGACGACGTGGCATATGACATGCCTGTGGTACCAATATGGCAAGCTTGATTTAATCAGATAGTTATCCACTTAAATCATCATTTTATCCAGTGGATTTTTATTGTTTTAGATTTTTATGTTAGAAATGTTCTTTGACATATTATTTGCCTACTGTGATTATAAAATAGACTTGTTCATTCTCATTATTCTGTATGGAATCAACTTCAACACTGACCCTTTGTATGCAACTTGTCAAACAACTACCTGATAGATCTTAAGTTTAGCTGTAATAGCAAGGCACCACTTGCTTTTCTCATGGGTTCAAGAGTTCCCGTCCCGTGATATTCTTTAACTCTACTATTATTTTCAGTGGAATGTGAAAAAAAAAGCACTTAATTAAAAATATTATGCGTTTTCAACTTGCACAATTAGTTAACAGGTCAAATGGTAACTTCAAAGATTCTTTAACATGAAGTTAAAATGAGACTTATTACACAGCCTCCGGTAGATGCTTCCCATCATGCCCCTAGAGTCGAAGGTTTGATAATATGAGAACACAACTAATTACCACCTGATGTTAATGTGTACAGAACTACCAAAGTAATGATTTAGAATATCTATCAGTTATAGTTTTGCCAATGCTATTTTTGATGTTAACCAAGTACAATACTAAAACTCAAAAGCCCTCTGATGGCCACGAGCCACGTAAATGGATCAAGAATACCCGACAATAGTTCAATACAAACGACGAAACCCAAGAGATACAATCGCATCACTCGAGAGCTCCGAAGGGCAAAATTCTAATCCGAGAATTCCTGAAACAGACTCACCAAGAGAACACGAAATTAGATTTCCAAGATCGCCTCCTAATCGACCAGATTAAGAACTGGAAAGTGATTTACCCCCTGAATACAGAGAATAACTTTTGTTTAAAACTTCTCTAGTACATAACATCTCCCATCAGAAGTCAAATAAATAAAACTATAAAAGAATTCAACATTTGCAAAATAGTAATAAATCAACGGTTTGGGTTGTTCATCTAGCTTCACTCAAACCTGAAATGTGTCTACTGTGACATGAGCTTTGTGGGATTAAGTTAAGACCTTTGTATCACCCTCGTCAAAACAAATACGATTTCAGCTCAGATAACCATACGATAAACTTTCACTGTAAATTGGAGGGGTGCGCCAGGCCTTGGTGGTAGTGTAAGACCAAGGCGACGCATGAAGAACCCCAGCAGCAAGCTACTGTAACGGATCTTCTCCCTTAAAAAATAAGATTAATATCGAGTGAGTCGATGACCCACATATCAGATATTAAACTGATAAGAACAGATACTACACTTGATCTTAGCCAAAAGGCCGAGAAAGGTATGCTTATTTCAATCCACAGCCTGTGCTTTTATACGCAACTCCATCCTTTTCTCTTACTTCGTTGAACCAATGTGGGATAAAAAAACTGTTTTCCTGCTTTATTCCTTCAAAACCATGTATATGGTATTCACTCATTAGTCACTAGTATTCATTCAATTCTCTGCGATATGAAATTTGCTTGTGCTCTTCAAAGTATAGAAAAATAAATTATTATCTATCTTCTATACGAATCTGCTGCATGCTGTAATATGCAAAGTATAGTTACGGAACAAGACACGCAAACTAACTTACATTACTAACTTGCTAAAAATTCCATAGTAGAGATTCCGTTTTATTAAGCATGTTTCTCTTATCTGTTTTTATATATTTGTATCCATTGCCACTAACAGTGAATATTCAGGCTATGTATAAAAGATATTTGAGAAGTGAGTTGAGTGAAAGTTTGCTTAATTTGCCACCAATTTCTAAAAAGTAAGAATTCATGAGAAATAATAAATAACCTGTCCTTTCTGTATTAGTTTGTTCTCCTCTGAATTTTAATGTCATACTTGTATTTAGCAAAAAGGAAAAAACAGCCATTAGAAATCCAATGGGAATAAACACTCGAAATATGCACTTTGCAGTTTGGGCATTGGAACCACCTGAATTGCATGGCTTAATACGTAATGTGTATGACTGGTATCCAAATTTGTGTAAAGAATCTTATCAAAACTATTAATAATATTCATTCATCTGAAGTATTAACATTGATTCTTTTTGTACTTATAAGTTATAATACTCACTACACCTTTTACTACAAGCATCCATTTTCTTAAACTCAGCTTTAAAATTAAAAGTAGTTTGTGGGACATTCAAGGTCAAACCTGGATTGTTGTTTAATGCTAGAATCAATTCTTATTCCGCTTTACTTTTTATAGGGTCATGTTGACGATGTAAGACGCCAAGTCAATGAACCCGTTCAGAATCGACATGTAAGATATTCCTCACCTCCCTTCCCATTTATTGATTGATCAAACAGATGCTGCTATGTTTTTGTTTTTGTTTATTTTTTTGCGACACTGGAAATTTGTTCGCCTTAAATCCACCGATAAACAAATGAGATCTAAAACTCAATTCTAATTAGCATGCAACTATTTATTAATATCTTTTCACATGTGGACTTGGGGGTTTTTTTCTTTTAAATATCATGCAGAAGTTGATATGATGTATTCAGCATTTACTGGCCAACCACTGTTGAAAGTGCAACAATACACTAAAAGGGATCATTTCCTATCTGGTTCGGAGGTACCATTCAGTCACATTCGCAATTCTTGTTCCATAAATTTATGTTTCAAACTTAAACTTTCAACTGAGAACTAATGTTGCTGTATTGCTTTTCTTTTATAAAGAAGAGTATAAGTATAATGTCTTTTTGGTTAGGCATATTTTAGTATTTTGTATGTAGTCAAGTGCGAGTTTTCTTTTATACCTTAAAATTGTAGTGCTCTCGTCTCCAGGACAGAACTTTGTAGAGGTGGTAAAATGTGCAGTTGGGTTGGGTAACGGGTCAAAATGGGTAGTTTCAGGATGGGTTGGGTCAGGCCAAATTTAACGACTAATGCTTTCCGTCCTTGTATCTTTTAATTTTGTGAATAATTAACGTGTAAATTATATGCTTAGCGTGTTATTGCAGAAGCAATCTAACTTCATTATCAGAATGCTTTAGGAGGTTTATCCATTTGAATAAATTTTGGGTGACTTTCAACCGTTCAACCCATGTGATATATTTCTAATTTAGCAGATCTTTCTTACTTTTACCCATTTGACTCTTTATAAATAACGTATAAGTTATAAACCCAGTTTGGCCATTTATCCATAAACGGTCAAAATTGCCAACACCTTTGTTCCAAAGTTGGAAAGAGCAATTTCATATTAAATTTTTAGATATCATTGTTCTTCAAGCTCCTCATGAAGACATTAAGTAGCCAACAACAATCAACTTACTGAGACCTTTTATATATTTGCCTCTTTTTGCAGGCATTAGAATTTGAGCTCATTGATGGAATACTCGAAACGGAATACTACACTTGATTGGTTCCAAATTATGCATGCAACATATATAGATGATTTGGCAATCACCTCTTTGACGACATGGCATGCTACGTCCTGAGCCCTTTTACTCATACTTAGATAATTAATTAATTATATCCTGAGCACAGTTATGGAGTAATGTAGTATCTTTGACTGTACGTTGGGCTCTTATTTATTCTCATTATTCAATCCATGAAGGGATTGGGATGTCGGACCGGTTAGGGATGATCCATCTGGGACTGAGTTCCGATGGGAACCATGTTTGTAATCGAAAAGGTTAGACAGTCAATACCAAGATTGGGTGGCCAACTTAGAGCGACTGCAGATTCTGGGTGGGTATCGGCCATCTGGTAGAACCAGTCTAGAGCGGAGCATGGGCCGATTGCAAAGCAGCAGCACCATGATCCTGGAAGCCTACTTAACTGCAAGCATGTTGTATGAAATGAACTGTAACACAAACCCTTTATTATATGCAACTTACTTGCTTGTTCAAGAGTTGCTATGCCGTGATATCATTAAAAACGTAATGCATATTATATTAAACAGGCATTATAATTAACAGCTTAAAAAGTAGCTTAAAAGATTTTTAAAATGACCTAAAAATCTTTGGGTGCTAACTTTTAAGAAGCTTTTAATCATGAACATAGAAACACACATTTGACTATCACCAAAGTAAGCAGTAAAACACATGTCGAACTGTAAATTAGAGGGGTGCGCCAGGCCTTAGTGATAGTGTAAGACCAAGGCGACGCGTGAAGAACCCCAGCAGCAAGCTGCTGTGATGGGTCTTCCCCCTTAAAAAATTAGATTAATATCGAGTGGGTCGATGACCCACATATCAGATATTAAACTGATAAGAACAGATACTACACTTGATCTTAGCCAAAAGGCCGAGAAAGGTATGCTCACTCTAAAGCTTAGCCCGTGATTTTATAGGCAACTCCCTCCTCGCCTCTTACTTCACTAGCCCGATGTGGGATGCAAAGGCTGTTTCAAAAAGTTCATGTTCTTGTGCTTTTTAGTTTCTTTCTTCAAAACTATGGTTCAGTATTCTTTGGCAAGCAAAGCAGCAAACAAACAAATTTTTGAATTACTTGTAGGTTTCAAAGTACAGATAAATATAAATTTACACTCAAAATAAACAATTCAGTACTAGAAGCTTATGAACCTGGTTCATGTGAAAAATGCAGAAAATGTAAGTAAAGATTCAACTTTTTTATAAAAATAATAAATCTGAATTGCAATATAAGGATCTCCAAAACTAACTTATATCAATTTGCTGAAAAAATAAAGTCATTATGGGGGTGAGTATTTGAGAGTATTACACATATTGACCGCTTTCGACCCATTTATATGTAAGTGGATATATACCCAAATAATCAGATGGTTACAAATACTTATTGCTTTGTTCAAACAAATCTGGACCACTACTTCACTAATAGTTTTGGTCATCGTATTTGAGATGAAGACAACCTAGATTGATTCGTTCATAAATGAACGAATCAAAGTTACAATCTTTACCCCTAGTGAATCTGCGTCTATTTGAAGTGGGTCTCTTTGGTATTGAGCTCACAAGACTTGTTGCATGTATGTATATGAAATCTTAATCAATAAATAAAAACTAACTCAACATACCATAGTTTTGCTTCACCTTAGTGAATATGCGAATAGCTATAAGAATGAAATCATATTCCTTGTAGTTTAATGATCCCATGTGCCTGCACAACATAAATGGGTCAAAATCCATCACTGGACAACAATAGATCAGTAAATCACATTGCACGGTACATCTGCTTTGATGCTAATTAAGTAACAATGTGTGGTTTAATAAAGTATAAATTACATAAGTCGGCATCTAATTTTCATTGATCAATTAGGAAAAAGTTTCTCAAGCATTGCAATTTTCAAAGAGAGTATACCAAGTAGACAACATGACTAGATTATCATTGAAGCAATAATTAAAAAAGAAAAGCAGGCTTACACCATCTCTGTGTAACGAATTCATCACGCTGGAAAGCCAAGGTGGCACCTCACTAGTCCATAAATCAATCAAAGATTGGGATCTGGCTATACAGCACCTAAGAGTAAAGGAAGGACAAAAATTCATCATCTCTATCATATGCACAATAAAGATTTAAAAGAAAGAAATAACAAACCAAGGGTCTTTAGTGCATCAGTCAAGTGTGTTTCGGTAAAAAATGGTTTTTATCATAATAATTTTTAAAGAGTGGGTTAGTTGCTTTAGCAACTGCTTCTTTTCCATCAGATATTGAAACAAATTCAAAAATCCATCTTTTATTTTACTAAGAAGTGGGTCAAATACTAAATTCTCCTGCATGAATCAGCAGTAAGAGAGTTAATGACCAGTTCGGAAAAGTACTCGATAGACGGATATGTGGCATATAGAGGTGGCCAAATGGGGGGGTTAGGTGGGTTCGATGATGGGTCAAAAAATCAAAATTAGAATTACCTATTTGCCCATTGTACATTACTACTTACTGATGTTGTCAATGTAAGATAGCATTTATTAGTGATATTTGTATGGTTACCATGAATGGTAGTTAGTGGTAGTTATGTTAGTTGATGGTTGTTGAGATTGTTAGATTCTAGTTAAGAGATTCTTCTAGAATATTCCATTGGATCCTATAAATGTAACTCATCCAATCTCTTTTCAATAACAAGAAATACACATTCACATACAATTTATTCTTTTCAGCATTCATGTCATATGGCTATTTTCAACTATTCTATATAAAACTATTAACCAATCAAATGTTGCATTTTTTTTCTGGACAAAAGGAGCACGAGGTATCATGTTCAGAAATATAGCTCTTCAAGTAAATAACTCTGCATATACAAGAAGTTATCATAGAACACGATACATGGGGAATCTTTGTAGAGTCAAATCTCTCCATGAAGACTGCCTTTGACTTCTTCAACACTCCTACATTAATCAATAATTTATGTTGAATAGTGAACAACACGGCCATTTAGGATGAAAAGCCCGAGAGTGCCAAAAGTAGATATGTTGTGCATAAATATGTTGAATAGTGTAAGGGGAGGAACAACCTTAGCGGTGAAAGATATGGTGATGAATTGCAACCCATGATCACCAAGTAGACTGAGAACATGATCCCTAGGACGAAATGTTGTAGGGACATACCTAAATGTATTGGAATATAACTACTTTGTTATGTTTGATTACGGGAAATCAGTATCAGATGTGTGGGAGTGATTGGATTTGGATTGGGCTAGGCAATGCATAGAAGGTGAGTTTCTTGACGCCCTTTTTAAATGTGTTTTTAGGCTAATATGTATGCTTATAATGTGTTTATGTAAAAGTTTGAATATGCATGTTTTCTTGAATATGGTTTGATATGTGTTCTGTGGATTACCCAAGGATAGTGACAAATTGGATAAAATGACTTGGCACTAGTTTTTTGAAATGTTTTGAACATAGTATTGAAATAAGAAAACGGTTTTCAAGTGACTATACCTAAAATAATCTTACAAATGGTTTTCAAATCTTTTGTAGTAATACAACTTATGCAAATAGTTTATATAAAACAATAGGATACAATATAGCTTTGCATATTGGTTTCAAAAGGGATTTGATACAAAATGAGTTAGAAATAATTCAACAATTGGGCATTATATAATCCTACAAACGTTTTGTAAAAAATGTAGCACAAAGAGTTTTATAAATTGTTTTATAAGCGTTTTGACACTGTAATAAGCGTTTTGGCACTGTAATAAGCGTTTTGGCACTGTAATAAGCGTTTTGGCACTGTAATAAGCGTTTTGGCACTGTAATAAGCGTTTTGGCACTTTAATAAGCGTTTTGGCACTGTAATGTGTCAGTAATGCTTTTAAAAATGTTTGGCACTAGGGTGTGTCACGAATTGTTTTGTAAAAGAATTTGGCATGATGGTATTTTAAGTAATGATTGTGTATTGGTTGGGCATGAGATGTGGGTAAGCATTTTAAAATGGGTTTTATGCAACAAATGGATTTGCAATGGATAGGCACTAAGTTGGGCTAGAAAATGTTTTGAAACAAGTTATATGCATAAAAATAAACGAAAACATATTTGAGAAAATGTTTCCAAACTCTAGGGCATGAAAGTAGATGGTATATGTGAGTAGGGTTTTAACCATGAGGGCATGGATCTATAAAATATGTTAATACATCTAGCCTATTTTAACCAAGCTCCTAATTGGCTGGAGATCGCCACATGTATGGTTTGTTTTGATCGGTTACTGCTTGGCTGAGGATCACAAGGTCTGGCCTGGGATCCGTAGGTGCTATGTGATATGAATAAGAAAAACGACGAAGACCTTTGTAGCATAAGACTTGGTAAAGGAATTGGATTTTGCTTTGGATTGTATGTTCGGAATTATTTATACATAACTACAAGTTTTAGCGTGCATATAAGTAGTTTCATGTAGCAAGGCAAAGGAGGTGGGGTAGAGGGCATTACGAAGGCTATTATGCGATTGATGAAGTCTAGCATAGTATATGGTTTTTCCAAATTGCCTTAGTTTTTAGTGTATTTGACCTTATATAATTAAAGTTTTAGTCTTTGTTGCTTTCTTATATATTTGTTACTATGTTGTAACACCCCGAAATTTCTATTTAAACGAAAGGAAAAGAAAAGTAAGTGGATGGAATGGAAACTTTGCACAAGTGGAAGGGGAAAAAGTGTACAAAGCACACTTTTATTATTTTAAGATATTTAAGGGCATGGGTGCCCATTATTTCTTCTTCATCTTTTCTTCACGGCTGAAAAGAAGAAGAGAGAGACTCTCGGTTCTAGAGAGAGAAAGAGGAAGAAGAAGCTGAAAAAGGTAAGTCTTCTCTTGTTTGAGCTCGGTTTCAGTTGGGTATTGAGTTCTTGATCGAAGTTCCGGTTGTTTAGAGTTTACTTTCGGGATGCAAAGAGTTGAATCGAAGTGGGTCTTGAACGGGAAGAGTGTTGCTCAAAAGCTGCTCAAGGTGAGTTTCTAGAACCCATCTTTTACTGATTTTTAAATGATTTGGGGCTATTATGCATACCAGTGATGTTTTCAAGTAAAACTGTGGATTTACAGCTTTATGTTCGAATGTTGTATGTATGTATGCATGTTATAGTGATGATTATGGGTTAGAGATGATGTTTAGCATGCTTAGATGGCCTTAGTATGTTAGATCTATGTTTGGGTATGCTTAGAATGATAATCGGGTGAAATTGGTAGCATAGAAAAGATTTCAGAATGTCTGATGAACATGAATAGTGGTTCATGCGCCCAAACAGTTGTCAATGCGTCCAGCATGAGTGACCAGACGCCTAAGTGTTGGCCATGCGCCCAAGGGTGGGTCATGCGCCTAAATAGTGGTCCATGCGCCCAACATGTTGGCCATGCGTCTAAGTGTTGGCCATGGGCCCAAGTGCTGGCCATGCGCCTAAACAGTGGCCCATGCGTCTAAGTATTGGCCATGCGCCCAAGTGTTGGCCATGCGCCTAAATAGTGCCCATGCGCCCCAGTGAAAGAAACGGCTAAGTATTGGCCAAGGGCCTAAACAGTGTCCATGCGCCAAAGTGCTTGAAACGACTAAGTGTTGGTGATGCGCCTGAACAGGACGGAAACGCCCAAACAGTGCCCATGCGCCCAGACTGTTTTACACTTAGAATTTTTATGCTCATGCGCCTGGAAGGACCCATGCGCACACTTTGGACTTGAGGTTTTCTAAGTGGTTTTTAAGGGGTAAATAGGAAGATAGGCCTGGTTATGATGTGATGGCTTATGTTTGATGTGTGTATGATGTTGAGGGTATATGTTTATGTTTATGTATATGTTCCTTATTATGTATGTATGTCTTCCTTTGGCTTTGCGTTGAACGTTAATAAATGTAATGAAAGTATTATGTAACGTAAAGTGGAAGATAATGAAAAGAGGAACGTAATGAATGAATGCATGCATGAATGAATAACGAGAGAAGTATAGAGAGGCTTGAAAGCAATATGTACAGAGGTGCACGACTCTTAATGCCTTAAGCTCTACCGCGTGAGGTTCAGCAAATCCTAAAGTGTGCACGTAGGGGTTCCAGTCTTTGTGACTGACCTCCAGAGGTGTTACCCACGACGGTTGGGGTGTTGTTACCCATTTCTATGGGGGTGTTGTTACCCATTTCTATGGGGGTGTTACCCACGACGGTGGGGGTGTTGTCACCCATTTCTATGGGAGTGTTACCCACGACGGTGGGGGTGTTGTTATCCATTTCTATGGGGGTGTTACCCACTTCGGTGGGGGTGATGTTACCCACTTCGGTGGGGGTGATGTTACCCACTTCGGTGGGGGTGATGTTACCCACTTCGGTGGGGGTGTTGTTACCCACTTCGGTGGGGGTGATGTTACCCACTTCGGTGGGGGTATTGTTACCCGAGTTATGTATAACTTCGGGGGTGTGGCATAAGGTCAAGCATATATAGGAGGTGAGCGACTCTGTGTCGCAACAGATTCGAAAGAGGTCCTTGTCGCGTATCCTGGTACTGTGTCAGTCTTCGGACATGAGTCGGGGGTTTGTGTGTCAGGCCCTGGCACAGTATTAGTCTTCAGACATGAGTCGGGGGTATTGCATGAGACAGGATACAGATTGCGTACTCCGGTACCGTGTCAGTCTTCGGACATGAGTCGGGGGTTTGTGAGCAGGCCCCGGCACAGTATCAGTCTTCGGACATGAGTCGGGAGTATTGCATATGACGAAAGTGACGGATGATGAGATCCGTGTCGCGTATCCCGGTACCGTGTCAGTCTTCGGACATGAGTCGGGGGTTTGTGTGTCAGGCCTCGGCACAGTATCAGTCTTCGGACATGAGTTGGGGATATTGCATGAGACGAGATAATGAGGTGAGCGACTTTGTGTTGCAACAGACTCGGATGGAGTTCAATCCCTGTGATCGACTCATATGGGATCTTTGTCGCGTATCATGATGCTGTGTCAGTCTTCGGACATGAGTCGGAGGTTTGTGAGCAGGCCCCGACACAGTATCAGTCTTCGGACATGAGATATTGCAAGAGACAAGATTCGAGTAATAAAGAGTAATGAACAGAAGATCATGTATGAAAGAACGAACGTATGAATGAATGTAAATGAATTATCGTAATAAAGTACATAACAAGATCCTTGTCATTCGACCTCAGTAATCGTGGCTGAGTGCCACGAAGAGGGTAAAGTCTGACCGGATCTAGAAAGAGAAGTGAACAATAATGTAATACGTTGAATGAACAAAGCTAATAAACGTAATGGAAGATAATAATGATATTATCTGTATGTACGTTTGATGCATGATCACGAACGGTTGTATAGTATAGTATGTTTTGAAAGAACGGTTTTTACAGAGAAAAGTATTTTATTATTAAAACTAGAACTCACTCAGCGTCGCTGACTTTTGTATGCATGATAGTTGACAGGTATATGTTGATGTTGAGGAGTTGCAGGCATGGATGCATAAGCTACTGGGAGCATTTTGAGGCTGACATCCGTATTTTGACATGTCATGTATTTTGAGATGAAAATTAATGTTGTAAATGACACGTTTTAGTTATAAATGAAAGTTTTAAATTCCGCTGCAAATTTAATGTATGTTTTCTAATGTTTTATGTGCGATGAACCACCAACCGTGAGGTGCCCGGGAACGGGGCCTTACATATGTGCTTTGTGTAAACCCAATACGTGACATGCTCCGGAGCCTAGTCCAGGGATGGACTCCACAACTTGGAACCAGACAATCAGAGTATCAATTTGAGAGATTTAGGTACTTATTTAATATGTAGTCTCAAACTACAACTCATGGGACCAGTAGGAATGCCAGCAAAGATAGTATGTTATTAGTTAGAATGAGGGCATACCGGTTAGAGAGAAGAGGAGATGTGTGGATATGTGTAGGAAACATGATGAGAGATAACTAGAACTCAAGGAGTATAGTAAATGGTTAATTACACCTTGCTTGTGCTATTTACAACTTACCATACAACTACAGATTATATTATATCACACAAGTATTCATAAATTCCACATCTTGACCGTAGGCATGAAGAGATGGACAGTAGAGGATCAATGAGGCAGGGATAGGTGTTAAAAACCTGCCTCAAGAATGCATACTCGCACTAATGAAAATGTCGAGTCTAAAAGGAATGAAGGACTAGCCTACTATGAGAATGCGTACTCGGCTAAGAGGCTTCACGTCATGCCCCAAGAGTCAAAGGTTCGATGGAATGTCCAAAATTTGAAATTCTATTTAGTGGTGACAGCAGTAGGCAGTATAGCAAAGTTTGATTTAGAATGTTGAGTCAAAGTCACAAATACCAAATATGTGACTATGAGAAACATCCTGATGTTACACCCCAAAGGCTATGACTTAGAATGTTGATCATTTACACCCACCATTATGAAACATGCATGAAAAAGCATGTGCATACAAAAAAAGGTGAAACATACATCATGAAATATACCAGCCTACACCCACATAAGAGCACAAAACAGTTACACAGTCAGTCCAAAGTTTGGTATGATTATGCATGCATTTGGTCTAAAAACCAAACAGATGAGAGTTGAACTGTAGATTAGAGGGGTACACCAGGCCTCGATAGTAGTGTAAGACAAGGCAACGCGTGAAGAACCCCAGCAGCAAGCTACTATGACGGGTCTTCCCCCTTAAAAAATAAGATTAATATCGAGTGGGTTAATGGCCCACATATCAGATATTAAACTGATAAGAACAGATACTACACTTGATCTTAGCCAAAAGGCCGAGAAAGGTATGCCTACTCAATTCCAGGGCCATTGGTTTTAAACCCAAGTCCCAATTTGCCTGTTAGTTCACTCAGCAGATGTGAGATGCAAAGTTTTTGTATTCATTTCTTTGCAAACAAACAAGTTTTTAAGTTACTAGTGGCTTTCAAAGTACAGATAATAGAAACACACAATCTTGATTTATGCATCTGATATCTTCATTTCAGTAAGCTTGCTCCCCTTAAATCATCAACTCATGCCCCACAAGCTTATGAACCTGGTTTATGCAAAAATACACAAAATGTTAGTAAATATTTCACTTTTTTATAAAAATTAATTAATTTAATTTGCAATATGAGGTCCCCAAAAACTAACTTATATTACTGCACTTAAAAAGCCGATAGCGATTACGGGGACTTGATAATTGAGGGTCTTCCACACAGGTATATACATAGACCAATTTCACCCCATTTATATGAAAGGGGAAATTTTTGGCTGTATATTATTAATAACAGATCAAACCTGGACAATGGGCCAAATGGTCTAAGAGTCGCTTAAAGTATATACCCAAATAATCAGATGTTCACAAACCATAAGTTTCTTTATTTAGTCATTGTATTCAACATCGTATTTGAAAAAAAAACATAACCCAAATAGACTCGTTCATAATTGAAGTAACCACCTCTACTACTAAACAGCAAAAAATGAAAGAATGTTTTGATTTAAAGTAGTTTCGATGGTATTGAACTCACAAGACTTGTTGTGTGTGTGGATATAAAACCTTCATCTTTTTTATGAACGACATATAGAAATCTAAAACAATAAATAAAAATAAACTCAACGTACCGTAGTTCTGCTTCACCTTAGTGAATCTGTGAATAGCTTTCCGAATTAAACCATATTTCTTGTACTTTAATGATCCCATGTGCCTGCATCATAGAAATGGGTCAAGTTTCACACCCGGATGTTGAATAAATCACATTGCATGTCTTTTTTTAGTCCTCCATTATCATTCAAGGGTATTCTAAACATTTCACTATGTAGGAAAAACTTTCTCAAGCATTGCAGACATAGTATACCAATGAGACAACATGACTATAACATCATGGAAGAAAAAGTAGGCTTACACCATCTCTGTGTAACGAAGTCGCCATGCTGGAAAACCAAGGTGGCATCTAACTGGCCCATAAATTAATAAGAGATCGGGATCTGGCTCTACGGCACCTAACAGTAAACCAAGGACAAGAATTTATTATCTATTTATTCACCGTATGCACAAAAAATATTTGAAGGAAAGAAACAACAAACCAAGGGTCTTTAGTGCGTCATTCAAGTGGGTTTCAGTAAAGAATGGCTTTTCTGAATCTCCTTCCACATAATACTTTTTAAAGAGTAGGTTTGCTGCTTTAGCAACTGCTTCTTTTCCATCAGAGATTGAAACAAATTCAAAATCCATCCGTTTTTTACTAAGCGAATCGGATACTGAATTCACCTGCATGAATAAGCAAGAGGAAGACACTAAATAACCATGTTCAAAAAAGTAAACAATGAATGGATATGTGGTACGTAGAGGTGGCCAAATGGGCGGGTTAGGTGGGTTGGGTAATGGACCTAAAATCAAAGTTAGTATTACCTATTTGCAAATTGTCACATTATTATTTACTGTCATATGACTATTTTCAAACATTTTTATAAAAACAAAGGGAGTATGAGGTATCAAGTTCAGAAATATAGCTCTTTTAGTATATTGACTTCTGCATATCTCACAATTAGTGTGTATGCATAATATAACAAGAAGATATCATAGAACACGCACATTGAGATCCTTTGTAGAGTCAAATCTCTCCAAGAAAACAGCCTTTGACTTCTTCAACACTCCTGCATTTGTAAAAGAAGATATGATTAACCAAATAAATCATACATTAACACAAGTGATGTGTCTTTTATTCAATAATGTAGAAAAAAGTAACAACCAAAATTCAACTAATCAAAAGTTACTCTATTATATTAGCATCTCTCATACCTTCCCGGTCATATAGGCAAACTTTTTTCACACCCATAGTTGAAAGCCACTCTAAAAGTTCAATTACATTTGAGGTGTTACGGGCTTCATTACTGTCCACAACAATTCCAAGATATTTGACCCGATTCAAATTTAGATTATCATAAGTTTTCACATATCTATTTGTTATAAGGTAGCTTTCAATTGCACGAAAGATCTCCCGCACAATGTATAAAACACGGATTATCAAGTGAATTATGTGCCAGAGCAAGAAGAGCACAATGTTGGCACTCTGCATAAAATTGAATTCAAATGAGCACCAAACTTGAAAAATTCATAATTTTTGAAGATGATTATTGAAAAGATAATTATATTGATACTTCCCTAAGTGAAAATAAAAGAAAGATAATACTTGTGAGATCCTGGGGAAAACCTTCTGCGATTCAGCAACTCGATCCATAGTCTGCAGAAGAAAAAACAGAAAATACACTTGAAATTAAAGAATATGGACACAGCAATACACTTGAAGATAGAAATAACCACAGCAGCCCATCTATTTTTACTTTTATTTATTTAAACTACAGTAAAAAGCCAGTGAAAATAGAAATAACTACATCAGCCTTTCTAGTATTACTTTTATTCATCTAGACAGTAGTGAAAAACCAAAGATAGTTTTGTACATCAGATTAAAAGTATCAATAAGGCCCATGTGGGAACCAATGAAACATATCAATAAGCAAAAAAGTACCAAATAATAGATGATAAAAACAAAAGACAGTCCATGTGATATAGCACGACTGATGGACCCGGACCCGGTTACGAATTTTGTACTGGCATCGATGTCACTGAATGTCATCACATTCTTTGAAATGATGGTCATTTTGTATAATTTGCAACAAAATCATCATCATCTTCATTCATTTCATCATCAACACCAGACACCTTCGGCTTCATCTTCAACTCAAACAAACATTCAAGATCAATCTTACAAATGTTGGGCATTGTGTTTTGTGAAC
The DNA here is from genome assembly GCA_025506515.1 of Flaveria trinervia. Lineage (NCBI taxonomy): Eukaryota > Viridiplantae > Streptophyta > Magnoliopsida > Asterales > Asteraceae > Flaveria > Flaveria trinervia. The sequence continues at coordinate 76,212,345 of CM046449.1, read as the reverse complement.
ATTAAACATATGCCTGATGTGTTCATTCATATACATCCCAGAAAAAAATAGTCACAATTAGATTTCTTACATTCTTGTTAGTTTAGAGTCCTAATAAAACTCTAACCCCCATTTGCAATTTCATCCACCATCACCTGTGTTTTCTTGCAACCTATAGAAGCTTGAATACTTCTAAACTTTATCATTGACTTTATAAATAACATCAAGAAACTTAATAATAATATTATCATCAAATATGATCAAGTGGAGAAGTGAATAACCATCAAAGTTTCTTTCAGAACAAGAAGTTGATGATTAAAGACAGACTGAAGAAAACAATAAAATCAACTTTTTTTAAACACTAGACATCACTAGTGTAATTCCTCATCTTGATTTTGCCGTAAAGGTCAAACAAACACATAAAACATGGTAAAAATCACCAAAAACACACAACAAATAGCGTATTTTGAGGTCAAACAGAAACCATGATCGTGAAAAACCATCGAATCATTGATGAAAAACCCTTGAATCAATGGTAATATAGGAAGATTAAGGAGAAACTGTAGATGTAATCAGTACATACCGAGGCTCGAGAGTCTTGATCTGCAGTCGTTAAGATTCAATTTTTAGTGTTTGTGATTTTGAAACAATTTAAGTTTAGGCTTGAGATAAGGGGAGTAAGGAGCTCAATGGTCGAAGGTCTCCAACCACTAATGGAAATGGGCACAAACGACTGCATCTAAGCATCTACAAATCTATGTCGTTGGTCCCACGAGAGAAATAAAATTTGTGTGAAAAATGAAAAACATGTGTGCTATAAGAGTTACAGGTGTAAACTAGCCATGTTCAATCACATAATTTCTTTCAACTAAGAGTTGTTTTAAAAGGATTTTTTTAAATAAATCCTAGTTTAATTTGTATTTACACCTTAGTCTACTAGGTTAAATATATTAACTAATATTGTTGTTTTGTAAATCCAATCAAATTATAGTCTAACATCTTAAAAGTTTCAACAAGTTTAAATGTGAGTTAAATTAATATAGATATTTAGGAATTTAGGAATTCGTGTAAACTTATTATAGTTAAATTAATAACATTTTTAAAAATTTTAATTCAAGGAGCCTTTGTTTTCTATTAGTTTTAATTTTGTTTGTTATGCTTCTACTATTTATTTATCTTCAGTTGCGTCATGAATAAAAAGTTGATATTTAGGAAATAGTAAATGTGTTGATACATGTATGTCCCTAGATCATGATATGAAATGTAATAGATCTTGTTTATCTGATTCGGATGTAATTTGATATGATTAATGAAATGATATTGATTGTTTGTGATTTGTAATGTCTAATATTTCATTAATGAGTCGATATTGAATTAGTTAATTAGGTTAGTGATTGTTTGAATTGTTACACATAATGTTTATTAATTAATACATTCAAACTTACACATAATGAAGTTCTCATGCGAATGGCCCATGCGAATGAACCACACGCATGAATAACTTCATACGATTGACTCAGTCGCACGACTGAACCAGGAGACTGGATCAGTCGTATGATTGACACATAAGATTGGCTCAGTCGCACGACTGAACACTCAGTCGTGCGGATGGATCAACCGCACGGTTCAATCGCACGACTGAACCATACTTATGGTCCAGTCACCCGAATGAACGATACTAACCTATAAATACAATTCAATTCGCGGAAAAAAGGGCATTCATTCTATTACGACTCCAGACGTACCCTAGCCGTCCAGAAGCCTCCCAATTCGTTCTCCAAGTTCATAGAACACACTAGATCGATTCCCAAACGATTTCTAACGTTAGTTTCAATTCTTTATTGATTTTTCGTGTGTTCTCACAGATTGGATCGCCAATCAAATAGGATTCCGCACTATTTGATCTGGTTTACCGCTAATCACTAGGTATTTCGTTCAAATACCAGGTCCTAACAAAATGAAAAGTAAACAATAAAACATCTGCATTGTAAAAAATAAAGTTATTACATATTTTTAAATGTGGCCATACATCAATATTTTTTATCTACTACTCTTATATAATACATAAGTTTTGGATAAAAAGTCATTTCACCATGATTTGTAAGATGCGCCTCTTCCTTTCTCCCCACCACCGTTACCCTACAATTAAACACCGGCCACCCCAATCAACCCCATTCGGATCCTCCGGTGCCTCTCGCGTCTCATCTCCCACAAGCAATGTCCAGCCGTTACCAGGGCCTTTACGCAGCCCCTGCCCTCATTCGATTGTTGTGTTTACATATCACCGCCTTCCCCTTCAATGCGCCTGTAGTCTGGCCTTCGAATTCGGGTAACCCTTTTATTTCCTGTGTGTATTCATGTTTGGTGTTCTATGTGTGCTATCTTTCCCCCAACCAGGTAAGCACAACAATATCCTCCGCGTCGGTTCTGATATGTGCTTATAGGTACTATTCTTTCGAATTTCTTGAATGTGTAGCCATAGTAGGTTGCAATTTGTTGAATTTGTGGACAACGTGGGTGATTAGTAGTTGCAATTGAGGTCTTGAAGTGACTTTGGTCTTATGTTCTTGTTGTGACAGCTTTATTGAATGAATATATAGCCTTATTGAATGAATGGATTATTGTTCTGCTATTGAAAATAGGAATTGGGGTTTAAGGGGAAACAAAGTAGAGCACTGCCTGTTAACTCTAATGAATGGATTTGGAGGTAACTGGAATTTTGTATTCTTTCACACTTTCAACTCATCTTAGTGGTTTATTACTATTGGTTTAGTGTCTTAATTTAAGGTGTTTCTTATTAGGGTTCTTGAGTTTTCAAACCTATCATCCAGTTAGGTAGGTTTACCTTTTGTTCAGGTTAAGGACCTTTATGTGGTGGTGAGTCTGATGCAGCGCTTATTAACATCAACGGTCACACAGGTATGTTTTTAATTCATTCATGTTTTCTTAGTGTGCATTATAGGGTTTATTTGGATCTAAGCTACTTTTTAATGTTCATCAACGTACATCAAAATTGCTTGAAATAACCCAAATTCATCTACACTTCTGTTTTATCTGTGTATTGTCTATAATATATTCATTTGTAAATGTTGATTGTTTAGAATCGAAAAGGTGTTAATGTTGAGGAGTATTTTTTTGCTTTTGAGGTACTCTATTTGTCACCAAATTAACAACTTCTTCTATAAATGATGCATTCTAAACCAGAACATAAAAGAAAATATGCTTCTGGAGGGGAACGATGGTCTGATGGTGTTTATTTGACGGAAATGACGACGCTGCCACATAATATTGTTGTTGATTTGGAGTAGCAAGAGGTATTCATTAACGCCTATTAACTCCATTTTATCCCAACGTTTCTCAGTTTCAAAGGAGACGGTTGTATACAATAATTGCTTTAGTGTTTGCTATTTTAGACGTTATTGACCAATTCTTGAAAGATAAAGAGCATACAGTTTGAGATCTGCATAATGAAGAAGTTGATTAGGCATGTATGTGAAGTGAAGAAATTTATCAACCATATATGTGAATTAGGGGTCACCTTTTGGTGCTATACTTGTAAAAAAAAGGTGATGCACACCAACAGATTGTGTTTTGCTTGCTATTTGTCACCTTTGTTGTTTGTAAGTAGTCTATTGTTCTCGACTAACTGGGTCTGTTAATTTTGGAATTTCTAATGCTAAGTTTGAGAAAGTTAGGTGTGAGACTTGCATTGAAGATTATAGAAGAGAAAAAGGAGGTGAAGTACCTATGCGATGAACATCATTTGCAAGTGCGCGTTGTTTGTGAAGGATTTTATGGTACGTAGATGTTACTTTTATAATTTGTATCACGTTTGAAGCTTTTTGCACCTTAACCATCATAAAAATGCAAAATTTATATTTTATAAATTGATCCGTTTCGACCCGATTCAAAATAAATATTTTTTTTAAATGACTTGTTTTACCACAAACTCATACCGACCTGACCAATCAAATATGGACCGTCTATTTTGCCACGTATAATGGAATTTGATGGTCACATTAGAGTGAATGATCTTTTAATTGTTTGATTGTGTTAGTTTCTGTAAAGTTTTAAGATTAAATTTGATTTCTTATCGAATTAAGTTTGAAGAGTTATTTGTATATGTCATGTTTTGATTTCTTATCAGACTAATTATGAAGAGGTATATGTATATGTCATGTCATGTTTTGTGACACTTAAAATTTAACAAAATTTTTTTAAGACAAGCTTGTGGGGCAGGTTAGCAAGTTGTTGTGTAGAATGATATTTCATTTGTAATTGTATGTTGTAGGGTAATTTTTGAGGTTGGATTTTGCTTGACCATTTAAATATTAACTCAGTTGTTCTGTTGTGGTTATTACTGATAAAAAAAATATATTCATGCTTTTGTTTATTAGTAATATCTATCAAAGAAAGTTGGCATCTCAAAACTAATATATTAAATATGTAAGGTATGGACATTCTTATATAGAAAAACATCATGATTTTGCTTATTAATCCAGTTTATTGCAATGTGTTGTCATATTGATATACCTTATTTTTTCTGTTGAACCTAATATCTTGAATCCTTACTTTAGATTTTTAGCTTTCATGTTATTGTTGATGAGTTTTTTTTGCTTTTACGTTTTCAGACGTTTTAAAGGAGTACACATTTATATGGTTTAGGGTTAAGAAAAATGAAGATGGAATTTGATTTCTTTTTGTTTAATAGCATTAGGACTGTAATTCTTTATTTAATATATATATAGACCTGAAGACTTTTTTATCTAGAGGCTAAGAAAAGTGAACTTTTGATTCTAAGAAAAGTGTGTGTCTGCTTCATACCTGACATAACCAAATGTATATCCTTTTTTTAAAAGGCTGGACCTTTTCTCAAATTAAAGAAAAAAACGAACAAATTTAATTAAACAACTATTGATACTTGTTTTATTTTGCAAGTACTGATGGTTCACAAGATTCCTTTGTATCATTGTTAAAATGTATTGATTACAGGACTAGCTGAGGTATAACCCATCTAATGCAAGATATTATAATTTGGTAAAAATCAGTCAGTTATTTTACTACGTGAAGTCATTTTGAGACGTTACCCAACCCGTCATATATAAAGAATTATGAACATATAAATGTTGTGGTGATTCACAGGTGGTGGTCAAAGCAGGAATGTCAGGTAATGTTGCAATTGTTAATCTGGTCTGTTACTATTTGATTGGCATTTCGGTGGGAGCATTTCTGGGTTATTTGGATAACCTTCAAGTAAAGGTAGGTTAAAAATAAACTAGCTAGCTTGTGTTTAGCTGGGGTCAGGCTTGACTAGGATGTTTTAAGTTATGACATGTGGATTGTTGTTTTGTTTAATAGAAAATATGGAGGGAAATGATTGGTGGAGTTGCGACTCAACAAGTTAATGATATATATGGTGTGGACAATAAACTAGGACCATTAAGTAATAATATGTGTATGTTTATCATCTTATTTATTTCTCAAATATTACTTATTTATTCTTTAGTTTCCTCTCCCATGATTAGAATTAATATAGAAAACTGAAAGAGGATCATATCTCTGCAAGAAATTACTACTACACCTCTAGCTGAAAAATACTTTAGTCATCATACAAGCTCATATTATCATTAAAACTTTACCATCGATAAATTTTAAATTTCTTTCTAACAGTAACATTCTACAAAGGAGTACCTACCTGTGTTTCATCCACTATCTGGATTAGCTGTCAAGGCCCGAACCAAATCCTTGGTTTAAACATAATCTTTATCCTCACATTTCATATTGAATCATTAGACATGTATTGCAATAAGGATACACTTTTATATTTATTTTAAATTTGATTGTAAAGGATGGAAAACAAATAATGTTTTAATGGGTTGCATCCAACTATTAATATAGAAGGGCTAATTTGGTCATAGGCTCATAGCAAACATGTTCTAGGAACTGTGTTCTTATATATAAATTGTAGTCATAATTGGCATAAATACAACTATTTATAACGTGTATCTTTATTGGTTAGTCTCAAATCAAATTACATCTATCCATATGTTCAAGTATTTTCATATAACTATTTGTAAATTATGATATTTTGTATCAATCTGGTGATTTCATATAAGGAATTTGAGCATGATTTTGTAAGCATGTTGTTAATTAACAAATGGGTGTCCCATATTCGCAACTAGAGAAGCAAGTCCTTTTGTTTAATTACATTTATTCGATTCTCTAAATATCTTTTAAAAATTGCTGAACGTTTTGTATCTAGGTGTTAAAATGTAAATATTGATACGTGCTATGTTTATATTGTGTGTAGTTATTAAAGGGTCATTGCAATCACTGTAAACTTATAGAAGAAACAAATTCGATTTTGCTTGTTCTGCTATTTCCGCTTGCTCCACACCTTCAACTTTATACCTTCAAATTTCACTTTCAACACTTTTATATTGAGTTTAAAACAAAAATTGTTAAACCCCGCTGCAACGCGCGGGTAAAGTTACTAGTTGCTATTAGTATATCAATATTCATACCTTATAAAGTAATAATCTATATGGCAACCATAATTTTTGGTATAACATCCGAGATATTTATATAAGATTTTAGTTCAAAAGTATTTTTAAATATTATTTAAGAATACTTTTTAAAAAAATTATATGGTTGCATTTAATGAGAATGTTATACTTAAATTAAAATATGGTGCATTTAATGAGAATTTATTAATTGAAGTAAATGTTGGGTAGTAATTAAGTTGATTTTATTGATTGTATAATAAATGATTATAAACTAGACATTAGTAGACCAGTGTGTAAATAGTAACACCCGTTTTAAAATCAAGAGAGTGGTGTATGATAAAGGTGTTCGTAAACCGTCTAAAATGTTAGGAATTAATTGGAAAAAAGTTGACGATGAACATGATTTTATGCAACTCTCCGTCTTTCATAACCCTTTTAATATTATGATGATTTTATGAAACTTTTCATTTTTCATAACCCTTTTAATATTATAAATTCAGACAAAAACTTGAATAAAAAGAACTACAATACCCCGTCAAATCTATTTATAAAAAGAATTACAATACCTCATCCAATCTATTTATACTAGACGTATGAGTTGCTTTTGCAGACTTCTAATCAAACTCAAACTAGGAAACCAACTCAAACAAATAATAAAATATTAATCAAACAAATAATAAAATATTAATCAAACAAATAATAAATTAAATATTCTAAACATGATCCTAATAAACTCCAAATTAATAAATTAATATTTATCAAGGTTTACTCATTATTCTCCGTCTTAAACTTGATATTTTCCTCCAATATCTTGAATCCTTAACGATACTCGTAACTTTTCAACTTTCATTCTTGGACTAGACCCGCTTCTCGTTTGATTTGTCCTTAAAGAACTTCTTATGATTTCATGGTCCATCCTCGATTCGGCCTTGATATCAAACCCGAAACAATCGATGTTGTCTTCTTATTTTAACAACCCTATCTTTTTTAACATCATAAAAAATATATACATATATATATGGTGTGTATATATATATATATATATATATATTTGTATATATGTTGTTTTAGTTTGAAAATTACTCTTTTTATCTGTCGAATTGATCTATGATTTTATCTATATCTTTATTAGACGCATAACCTCAATAAACTCATGTTATGTTTCCATGATAGTACTGAAGTGTTATATAACAAAAATGATAATTGATATAATGGGTATATAAATATGTTAAGAACTTGGATGAAGCATAACATTTCATGTCTAATTTATTTCTTCTTTTGGAAAATTACTAAAATAAATATTTGACCCGTCTAAATTACCAATATAACCACTAAAAATTAAAACTAAAAAAATCAACTAATAAAAATGAGCCACGTGTCCATTCTTAGCCACATAGGCGAGGAAAATTCATAAATCTTCGCTAAAAAGGTGACTGGACGAGAGAATTACATAATTTTTCACCGATGTGGCGAAATTTCAGGGGTTCCTCGTTGACATGTCCCATTCCTCGCTGACCGGGTGAGAAATCATGGTTTTCCTCACCCATAATTACCAAAATGTCATTACTCGCTCAAAAAATTTTTTTTATTAAAATTCAAAATTTTTTAAAAAGTAATTATCAAAAATTAAAAATTCTTTAGTTTTATTATATTTTTCGTTTATTGTTTTTAAAGAGAAAACTTTATATAAACGTAACCAACTTTTAAAACTATTTCAATTAATTCACTCAAAAAGTTTTTTGTCTCAATTTAATCATTTAACTTGTTTTTAAAAAGCTAATCCTATATATTTTACTTATTCAACGGGGTAAATGCTAACGTACATCTTATTATATTTTTTTATTTCTTAAATTCAATTGACTTTGATTAACATTTAATAATTTTTAATAAGAAATTAAAGATGTAATATTTCAAAAACTAAAAATTTGAATAGTAGTAGACTTCAAAAAGAAAGAAAGTCATGTTAATATTTTTCTATTGCGAATAGTAAGTTGATGAACTACTTGTAGATGAGTTTTTTATAGTTTTAATTGTCTAACAAAATGATTAATCTTTGTAGTATAAATACCACATCAATGTAGACGAAAATATGCACCTATTGTATACTTTTCTAAGTTAAACATTTATTCTTCTTTTTTATTCTTGCAATTATGTTTTAAGTTCTCAAGGTTATAACACTAATCTTGTGTTATTTATTGTGATATTATAACATTTTCAAGTTAAATCCAGGTCTGCCATTTTCATCCAAAGAAATTTCGACCAACAATAGTTTAAAATTAAAAATTTAAACACTTTTCCCAATTGTATCTAGTTCAAATAAATTTCGACCTACGGCACTAGGTTTTAAAAAAGAAAATAAATGTATCACAACAAACTTAATGTTTTTATAATAAGCGAGGAGGGGTCAAATCCCATCACTTCGTGTCTCGCGTCCCTCACCTGGGGTATAGTGCCCTCGTTGAGTTGGCGATAAAAGTGCAAATCCCTCGCTGAGTTGGCGAGGAGGGGTCAAATCCCTCACTTAAATTATCGTGTTCCTCACCTCGAGTGTAGTGTCCTCCCTGAGTTAACGAGTAAAGTGTCAAATCCCTCGTTAACTAGGCAGGAGAGGGCCAACTCCACTAGGCAGGAGAGGGCCAACTCCACTAGGCAGGAGAGGGCCAACTCCCCGCCTCATTTCTCGTGTCCCTCACTACGCATGTTTGTATATTATTAAAACATAAATTACATGTGGCGAGGAAAATTTTGCCACGTGATGTGACATTTCATGAGTTTTCCTCGTCTGAGTTGAGGGTCAAAATTAATTCGTTAGTTTCATATTTAATAAAGTCAATGGTTAATTTGGTAATTATATTTAGTAAAATGTTTATTTTCATAAATTTTCCTTTTTTGATATATCACATACATGTCATGTATATAGCAATTTTTTAATAGTGTGTGTATTGGCATATGATTATATAAAATTAACTTTTAAATTTGTCATTTTAAATTTATGCATCATCTTATAACAAATGTTATTAATTAGTTTTAAGCATCTCGTTAATAGTGGACGAACAATAAACTGTATAAACTGTTAGAGTGAACCGTATAAACGATAACCGTCAAATCATTGGTCGGTTTGGTTTATGATTATACCCAAAATCCCAACTGAACCGCTGAACTGGACCACGAACACCCCTAGTTTATGGACACCAAAGTGTTGTTTTTTAACGACAGGTTGTATCACTAAAGTACTATTGATTTCAGGACTCATTTAAAACGGCTAAGTAAATTTAAAGTTGAGTAAAGTATGATTAAATTAATTGAGGATGTTAGTTCTAATTCGCTAGATCTTATACATCTTGCTCGTTGCTTCTTTTCTACGCACAAACCTCATATGAAGTAATTGAAGCCCTCGAGTGAATTAGAATAAATTTCTTTTTAGGTGGTGTATGTAATAATAAAAAGATCAACTAGGTGAAAAGAGAAGGGATATGCGCTCCAAAACGAGAAAGGGGATTAGGCATTGGATCCATTAATCTTTTAATCATAGTCATTTATCAAAATAGTTGTGGAGATTTAAATCTAAATCCGACTCTCACTAGAAAGAAGTAGTCACTAGAATTTATCACTTCATGTGAGATCAATCCTTCGTTCCAGGAAGAAGGGACACTCCGGGAGTGTGGAACAACATCAACAATTGGACTTAATTTTCTTAAAACATTATATCAACTTAAAAGTCTTTAATTGTTAGCTAAAGTGGTTGATGGATTTGAAAAGAGGAAACCAAGTGTTATCTCGATTAGATTAATGAGGTGTTTACTTAACCAAGATGCCCTCACATCCAACACTTATGTTTATAGGTGGTGCATCCTAGAAAGTAAATATATTTGCTTAGAGCGCACACGTCGACCGGATCCTACTTTGCAAGCCTTAAGGGGGAGAAATGTTAATGTTAGCTTCAATATATGCTTGTTATCCATCAAATCCCATAAAATTATGGATCATCTCTCAATCGTATGTCACTACGCAAACATGTTATGGTCATTTGTAAGTACATGGTGTCGTCTTTTCTCAATATATGTTTTTTTCTATTAATGACTTGATTGAATTGTTTTTAGCAACATCACCACCTTCAATGAGAAGTATGATTGTCCAAATGGGTATTCTTGCTGGAATTTGGAGTTTATGGAAAACGAGGAACAAAGTTGTATTTAAGGCTCGAAGGGTACCCTAAAAATATCAAATTTTTATGGATAAATAACCAATCAAACATCAAGCTGAGTGCTTGGTCGGACTGGTGTAAGTTCTGTATGCAATGGCTGGTCCTTTTTTTTCCTTTTACTTTCATTTATTTGGTGTATTTTGTCTATTCTCTAATTTATTAATAGGGTGGTGTTTTTTATTATGTTTTAATGAAATCTCCTAAACGTTTTATAAAACACTAGAATCTAAAAGCTTGGCACTTTTAATTGTTTAAATTTGCTTGTCATAACTAATTCTTCTTGCTTGCACACAAGTTCCTATGATGAACGCCTAAAAGAAATTATGTTTAGTGAACGCCTAAAAGAAATTATGTTTAGCTGTGTGTTAGGTGATGATATTGAAGGCATGTGTTTAATACTGATAAGAGGCGCTGTGATGTGTATCAGTTGTTGGTGTTTATGCCGACATATTAAACTTATGATTTGTAGCATATATCGGACATCAATACATATCATATCACATATGTTAAATTGATAATTAAGTATCAGTTGAGAGCTTGATACGATACATTATTTATTTAGTTGGTGTTTAAGTTGATTTCGTTTATGAGTATTTGTTTCTAATAAATGGTTTTAGGCAAATGAAACTTATCAAAAAGTGTGTGACTAGGCCAATTAATGTTAGGAAGAATCTAAAAACAAGAAAAAAAGTTATAGTAGTTTCCTTGGTTAAACTAAATAAATGGTCAAATCCATACGTGATTCAAGTTATGGCATTTAGGTATTTAACTTTCTGCATCGAGGTACCGCTATCCAAAGTAAAATGAGTGCTAATTGAAATCATGATTTGTTTTTCTACAATACGTGTAACATCCATTTTATCATGTGAGCTAACAATGAGTGCATATCGTAGGCTCTACTTTTATTTTTTATTATGTAATGTCATTCTTCCCGTACGTTTAGAGATCTTCAAGATCCATTAAATAATTCTGAAACGTAAATGATCAAATTGATAATCTACGTTACTTGTAATTGATAATCCACGTTTGTTTTGATCTGCAGTGCCTCAACATTTTCATATGTATTATTATCGATTCCATAATCCACATTTATTTGGGTTGAGTCTAGATTTAAAGTTTTTATTTATTGTTTTAAATAATCTTCTAGGTTATATTGGAGGTATTGCAGGATCATTGAAGGGTGTGAATTACAACACAACACACACAAAGAGGAGATTAATCAAACTTTAATCAAACAGTAAACTGGATTAACCAAGATAAGACACTAAGAACACAAGTAATGTAAGAGATAGAACATAAAGAACACAGGTGTATGGTTTTCAAGAATGCAGTATATTACTTTCTCTATGTTCTATTACAAGTGTTACAAAGCATATGTGAAAGATACAAGAACATGAGATACTTATACAACATCCTACAGCCGGCTATACTTTGAAAGCCAGCTGGATACAATTGACTAGACACACACAAAATCAATTTTAGAGTCAAAAGACAGATTGCCTTTTAACTAGTGACTATGACATGCCATAGCTCACATCTTTATCTATTACAAAAAGGATAAAGTACATAAAGTAGAAAGTTACAAACTCAAGACCTCAATGTACAGTTACCAAAAGCATGGACCTTTTCACCAAACCATGTTAGTTGGTGACTTGTAGAGTTGTAGCGGAAAGGTGTCCAATTTTATGGAACAATACATAAGATAAAGCATATCTTAAAAGTCTTTGGAAGAAATCTGTCTTCATGAACTTGAAGCTTCGGAAGACTTTGTCTCTGAGGCTTCGGAAGACTTCATCTTTGGCTTCGGAAGATGTTGGTCTTGGCTTCGGAAGATTTCACACTTACAGTATTTCTGTTGCACATGTGAAACTTCCGAAGCATTCCACTTCAATGCACTTGTGCAGCATGCAGGAAAGACTAAAGATGTTTAGGTTGCATCAGCCTCTTCATTAATCTCTACAAACTTCCCCTAGGCTGATGCTACCAAAACACTTAGAAAACTTTAGATATTAACAGTCCTCATTAGGATGATCACCATTCCTTTCTTCATAAGATGATCAGGATCCTTCAGGCTGTCAAAGTGTCTTCTCATGTCAAAGAGGTCATGCAGAGGCAAGTGAAACATATCTTGCCATGTATAAATGTCTTCAATGCCTTGATCTCTAATAACATGCCACCTTTCTGGATTTGTGGTGTATGTCCAAGACAAGATGGGTCTTCCTGATGCTAGAGGAGCTACTAAAGTTGGAGTTGGTTGAGCATCCTCTAGCTGCACATCCTTAGGATGTTGTGACTCATCCAGAGGTTCAGAAGGGGATGCATGATTCTTCTTCTTCTTAGACTTTGGTTTAGAAGCCATCCTCTTCTTTCTCTTTCCAATTTTAACTAAGAAGACTGGCCTGCAGCACTAGATTGATCTTCACTGTCTCTCTCAGTTGGGACTTCCTCTCTCTCAGGCTCAGAAGGAGAGGGAGGTTGACCCTGCTGTGGATCAGAAGATGAAGCTTGCTGAGCATTAGCAGGAGGTCCGGGTTGTGTTGTGTCTGTTTGTTCAACCTTAACCTCCACTTCAGGTGGGGCCTGACTTGGAGTGGAGTGTAAGTCAGTGAGCACTCCAATCTTAATCTTCTGCTTGATTACCCTGATATGCTCATCCATAATGGATAGAGACATGGGTCCAAGTCTCCTTCCGGAGAATCCATACAGCTTCAAGAAGCTCATCATCTGCCTATCAGCAGAATTCTTCATGCTCTTTTGGATGATGGCTCTTGACTTTGCAGCTTCTTCCCTCATCTTCCTCTTTGTTGTCTTTCTTTCCTTGACTAACTCAAGCTCAAGTTGTTTTAAATACTCAAACTCAACATAGTCATAAGGTAAGGGAAGGAGTGCATCTGCCTGATAGAGACCCGTGGCACTCAGGTAGTTAATCATCTTGATTTTGTCTTCTTCCTTATCTACCTGAGGTTCTTATTGAACCACATCCTTTTGTTCAGGGCTTTCTTGAACTGGTGAGAGGGTAGACATACCTCTGTATAGTCTTTTTCTTTTTCTTTCTTCTTTGATCTGTACTAGGAGTTCTGCATCTTCTTCCTCCTTCTTCTCTCTTGACCTTTCCAGATCAACCAGCTTATTCAATTCATCCAATGGGAGAAAAATGATATTATCTATGTCATATTTCCTAGTCTACAAATAGTTGATCCTGACTACCCTTAACTCATCATTCTGAGTATCTGGTCTGGGGGCATCCCTGATTGCAGACTCCATGAGTCTTGAAGATTGTGTCTATTTTGATAGCACACTTTGTTGTGCAGGGATGAGGATATCATGTTCTTGAAGGTCTCTTCTTCAAGAGCACTCTTTTCTGCCCTGGCTTTGCTGATCACAAGCTCAGCCTGACACTCAGTTAACTTGGTTATGAGATCTTTAATTTGAGTCCTAAAATCTGTGTGTTCATGTTTTAGAACTGAAATTGTTTTCTCTAAGTCCTTTATTTTCAGCTTATAAGCATTTTCAGACTTTCTAAAATCAGATTTTAAAATGTTTAAGGACTCAATATCAGATCTCAGTTCCAAGTTATCGGACCTATACCTGTTAACTTTAGCAATGCATTCAGGAGTACAGAGATGTTCCAATACCTTGGCTTCATCATGATCCGCCATCAGTGCTTGGTTTAGCTCCAGTCAAAGCCTCCTTCTTCAACAGCAACATCAGCTTGCTGCTTTGACTTCTCATTATGGAGAACTTTGTCAGTGTAGTTTGGTCTAGATTGTTTGGCCACCATTTGTTCTAGATGCCTTACACTCTCTGGCAAAGCGGCCCATCAAGTTACAGTTGTAACACTTGACTTTGCCTTTGTCCAGTCCAAACTTTCCACTGGTTGCATTGCTTGGGAACTTTCTTCCAGTCCTCTTGTAGAACTTCTTGGCTTTGTGAGTGAGAAGAGCCATCTGCTGGACTATTTCCATGTACTCCAGATCATCTGGATGGATACAACCCAGGTCTTCAAGAGTGAAAAGAGAGTTGCCACAACTTTCATCAGAAGACACAAATGCTTGAGAAGAGCTTGTCTCTTGGAATGGGCTTCCTTGAGTGTAGTTCTCCCTTGGTGTCTCTGGAAAGGTGATGAAAGGACCCTTGGGTGAGTTGTCAGGGTAGCATATAAGATGATGTTTGGGTTCTATGCTATCCCTTTCAACCCCATGTAGGGCTGAACCCATTTGATTGTTGGAGTTGCCAGATGAACCCTGCATGTTCATCTCCATCTGGTAGCCACTGAGAATCCCATATAACTCTGTCAGAGTAAGAGTTTTGAGCTTTTCAGTTCTCTTGATCACCACACAGTAGTGTGTCCATTGCCTAGAAAGTGAGGACGTGAACTTCCTTACAATGTCTCTATTTTCAAGAGAAAATCCTCCATCCACTAGGGTATCCACAATCTCAACCTACCTGAAGTATTGCTGAGTCATGTTCTCACCTGTTTTGAAGGTGAAGTTTTCAAATTGCTACTTCAGGAGATCCTTCTTGTTCTCCTTGGCTTCAGAGGAACCCTCATACATCAATTTCAGTGCATCCCACAGCTGTTTAACTGTTTTGCACTTCTTGAAACCTCTGTACACAGAGTTTGGAAGGGCAGTTTGAAGAGCTGTCATGACTTTCCTATCTATCTCTACTCTCTTCCTATCTTCATTAGAGTAGTTAGCCACATCCTTAGGGATCATACTGTCACACCCCAACCTTGACGGCGGAAACGTCGAGATGTGAGGGTTACGATTGTTCACAGCCACATAACGCTATTTATTAAATCCAAATGTATTAATCATAAGATTGAATTGCAACATTACAAGCAAAAGTTTCAACAAAGAATACATCATGTACAATTGCTACAAATAACATGATCATCCATTTATCTCTAGGTCCAATCCTAGATGTGATAAGCTTTAAAGAGTAGAACACATACTTGAGGTATTCCTGAAACATGTTAAAAAATAAAAGGGGTCAACATAAAAATGTTGGTGAGCATTCCATAGTTTTCAATACATAAGTATATAAAAGATGGCAATTCAAGTCATAAGTTAGTGAATAAAGTGATTAGGGATGTTATGAACAATGCAACAATCAAACCTCGACAAAAGTTTTACAAGTCTCAAACGTTAAAAGTATATACGATCAGCTAAGTGTACTCGGATCAACCAAGCAGGCTTGTTTTACCCATAGATCTATGACTTCGCTGGGCTAGCAATAGTTAATGATTGTACATATAACGCCATAACATGGTAACCACAAAAGTTCAACTAACCATAACTTTACAAGATGAATTGCCATAGGTTTACAAGTCTCAAATAAGTTTACAAGTGCAATGATAATATGTTAACATGTTTCACCCCAAAGTGTGAAAATAAGCAAAAGGGGTATGGAAATACTCACTTTGATATAAGCATTACAAGATGATAATTAAAGATTAAAGGATGACCCAAAGTATTCCCAAGTATTCATTACAAGGCACCTAAATATGTATTACAAGATGAAGATTAATAATATGATTATCATTCAAATAATGATTAGGGTTTCGATTGGAATTTGGGGGGTTTTAATAATTACATTTTATAGATATATTATAATACAATCGTTTACGTTTTGATTTAATATATATATATATATAATATTAAGATTAAGAATGATAATGAAACATTCAATGATTGAATTTATTAATTTCATAAAGAATAAATACAATGTGCGAAAAGAAATAATTAATTCGATATTTAATTATTTAAATTTTGGTAAAGATATTGAATACCTTTTTAAATGACTTGTAGGATAATTTATAATTACTTAAATCATTTTATTAAGTTTTTAAGCCTTTAAATGATCTTTATAATATTGAAACTGTTAAAATAAGAATAAAGAATCATTGAAAATTACATTGTTTCATAACTTTCAAGATATAAAAATAAATGTTAACGAATAACTTTATTTACTAATTATGATATAACATACCTAAAAGATTAAACGAATAATTTAATATTCATCATATAAATTTATAATGTTTTGAAAATAATATCCATTTAAAATAACGTGATGTAAACGATGAATATTTAAAGGAAACGTTTGGACCATTAATTTATGAATTACTATTTAAAATAACCAAGAAAAGTATTTTATTAAAAAGAATATTTAATTATTTAAATTCAGAAAAAAAAGTATAAAAATGATTTGACGATTTTAAAAATATTAGAAGTTTACAAAAATCCATTATTTTAATTTGAGGGCTAAAAAGCCTTAAAAAAATTAATTGTAGGAGGCCGGGTTCGAACCCGTGACCTCTTGCATATAATGTGAGATGGTAACCGGTTGGGCTAAAGCCCATTTCTTGTTTACAAACAGAAATTAATTAATAAAAACCCTTTTTCAAATGATTTCCCAATTCATAAGAACCCTAGAATGATTTTGATCAAAATTGAACCCCGATTCGATTCAATTACAGGTTATATTCATGGGGCTTTGTTTCTCCATGTTAAACCGAGAACAATGATGTGCGGAACTTACGTTAATGAGTTCGAATTGATGAGAATGATGATAAGGATAGCCGCGACTAAAGCGAAGCTGGTTTGAGATCCAAACATTGGTGATAATCCAATTAATCTTGCAGCTTTAACTTAGAGTCAGTGTTAAGCAAAAGCCCTCTTCCAATTTGGTTTAATAAAGCTCCTAGCATGGATCACAGTTAGGCTACAGGTCGCGAATGAAGATGGTGACAGAATTCGAGGTTTGCGTTTGTTTCAGATGAAATCGAAGGTTGTATTTGATCAACGATAGCTAGATTATTGTTTATGTTGAGTTAATTAGATTATTATTGTGTTTTAATGTTCAAACGGCTATGAGATTAAAAGGATTTCGGTTATTCGGTCGAATGACATTTGTAACCGATGTTGTAAACGAAATTATGATGTATTTAGGTTCGAAACGGTTTCAAGGATTATCTTAAACGATTTGGTGTCTAATTGCGAAGGTTTTTCGATGATTTTGAGGTTGCCGGAGCTCCGCCGGAGCTCCGCCGGTGGTCGACGGGGATAAAGGGGAAAGGGGTTGGGTTTTTTTGTAATTTTACACATTCAGCCCCTTAGGTTTTATATTGTTATTATTTTATGCCAAAACTTAAAAAAAAACAAAGTTTTAATATTTACATTTTCAACCCTATACTTTATATAACCCAAATTTTAAATGATTACACCATTTATTTATTTTAAAAGAATATATATACAAAAATTATAAATCTTGTTAAATATTAATTATTAACTTGTTAAAGTGGTTAAAAGAAAATAACCTTTATATATTTATTTATCTTCATAAATCCCATAGGAATTTTAAAGTCTCATATTATTTTATAATAATTATAACTTCTTCAATAATATATGTAAAATCTCATAAGTTTATAAACTTACTAAATGGAAGATTAAATGTAAATTTAAATCACAAATTTCACAAAGTTAGTTAAATAACATATTATTGTTTTAAAACCACCAAAATGAAATAAGTAGTTTAAATGATATGTTTGATTTATATAACAAACAAACGGGTTCGGGTCTATATTTTATTTTAAAAAAAAACAGATGTTACAGTCTCCCCCACTTTAAGAAATTTCATCCCGAAATTAATCACAAGGGGACTAATCTCAAAGATATGAGAAGATTTGGATTTCTTGTCACATTTGCAAGTGACACTTGGAACGTTTAATTCATTGAGTTTACTTATGATATTTTGATATGTTTAAATTTGTTAAATTTCATAATTCCTGATTTCATGTGTTTCCTGGCAAAAGGATCAAGATTATAAATTTAGAATTCTAACTAAAACGTTTTTTGTATTTTAGATGATTCAAGACGATTAGGAAGGTTTTTGTCATGAGTGAAGCACCGGGTTATTAATCTAGAGTTTTTAGTTGATAAACGTTTGTATTTTAAACAGTTCAAGACAATTGGGAAAGTTTTGTCATGAGGGACACATTGAGTATTAGTGTGATACGAGGCTTGAAGATATGTTCGGGATGCTTTTGGATGGGATATGGGATTCATAATAGTTTTTCAAGAAATAACCTTAACAAGGCTCTTAGATGATCAATTTCTTGTTTACTATTTAAGGTTTTCAAAGTTTCATTAGTTTAACATTGATACGAGAATCGTGTTTGTTATGATTAAGGATTCAATTTAGAATAAAAGCATCATTGTAATAGGCTTTCGGGATAAGTGTAGTTTTAAGGAAAAGATATTTAGAAAGATTTTCAAGGGTCATTAAGAGAAATGGGATAAAGAGTTAAACAAAGACATCGTTCATGATCGGATTGGAATTTAAGTAATACTAAATATTGACGATAAAGGCAATCACAAATAGCTTTCCAAGTACGGCTTACACACGCGGTTCACCAAAACCCATGAACACAACCGTACATTGCTATAACTAGAAAGGCATGGCATAAATTTATAATAACTTTATCTTGTACGAAAGATTGTTTTAGGAGTGTCATCTTCATGCAGATAGGTTTCGATGATAATTCGGAATGGAAGTTGATAATTAAGAAATAAATGGTTCCATATAGCTAGATCAAATCAAAACATAAGGATAAAGGGGAAATAATCAATTTAAGAATTTAAATGCTCCAAGCTTGGAATCAACATCAACCTAGAGCAATCGGGTCTCCTTTCAAGTTCAGAGATCATGCTTTGGCTTGATAGGTCGAAACACTAACATTGTTTCACCCTGCAAGTTAGTACATGTTTCTCGTCACTTGATTACAAACTTGGTAAGTTGAAGATCAAGAAATGAGAATAGTCATCAAGGTGTGGTTTTCACTCCTAACTTGATGGTGTCTTCTCAAGGTATGACCTCTAACTTACCAATCAAAAAGCTCGATCCCAACTGATTATTAAGGATCTACAGAAATAAAACTAGGTAACTCACCATTAAGGTAAGGGACATCACTCCTATCTTAACGGTGAAGTTTTACAAAAACAAAATATAACCAGATGAACTTCTTTATCAAAATCCAGAATTCACTCCTACTTTGATAAAGTCGTCTCATTTGAGCAAATACAATTCATAAAGATGATATTACGATCAAGGTATGGAATTCATGCCTATCTTGATGATTGAATTTCATAATAGCAAGAAAACAATCGAAGATTGACAATTGTCACCAAAGTACGGGTTTCAATCCTATTTTGGTGAGATCATGTCATTTGTGAAATGTCATTCCGAAGAAAAATAATTGAATCAATCCTCAAGATAAGGTAATCACCCCAATCCAGAGGATGAAATTTCATAAAACACGCGATTGGAAACCATTTATCGAAACGAATAGAGAATCATCAAAGTAAAGGAATCACCCTTGTTTTGATGAGTTAGAATCATTTAGGAGATACAAATGTTCTTAGTTATAGGTTGACTTACAAACTCTTGCATCTCCCATGGTGCAAACGGTATGAAGTTTGACATAACAGCGAAAAGAAAAAGAATATCAATTAGAAATTCGAAAAAAAAAAATTCAAGTTACATCAATGTAACAAAAGGAAAAATCATGCTTACAAGCTTAAGATCAAAGTTTGAGATAGCAGAATTTGTTATGATGGTGTTCAAATCTTGAATAATTTAAATCAGGAAGGCAAAATCAAAGACAAGAATGATTCGACATCATAAGGAGATGTGAACATTCGATTCACAATCGAAGGGAATACATGGACTTCTCAAGATATGAGATCAGCCATAACCTTATTAAAGACATGCGTACTTATAAGCGATCACTCATCTCAAAGGTTTCAAGTCACGTAAATGAATTCAATGATCGAGTCAAATCACCATTTACACTTTGCCTAGACAAAATATCCCGAGATGTAGGAATTCCACCTACAGCATTTCATGTTCTTAGTTATGGGACACATCCTTAAGAAGACTTGAGAACAATAAGTAACGGTTTAAACTTTTAAGGGCCACTCGGTTTAGATTCCCAATATCTTTGGATATATTAAGAGTCATGCACGTGTTGGTCAAGGTATAGAAATAGATACATGAAACGCCCAACGTGTAGCGATGTTTAAATGTAGGATTTGAAATGTAGAATGGGTTCAATATTAACAGAAACATTATATATGTTAAAAATGAGAAGATATTGAAACTTTGGTGATAAACCAGTTCAAGAAAATCAAGGATTTTTAAGATACAAAGAGGATGGTTCCATTTGGTAACGCATTACCATTTGAAATCGTTGACACGTCAAGGTAAATTGACCCATTTGCCATAGAGACTTGTGTATGTTGACCATAGTTTATCACTCATTCCAGAAATCCCCAGGTAAGCATAACTGGTCTCATAATGAGATTTATACGATATGCTTGCCTTAGCCCGAAGGCCTTTTGCCAGGAAATCCAGAATACAGGTGTCTATGTGTTACACAAATTTCTTTGGTTTATGAAACCAAAACCTTGATGAGATTTACATAAATTAGACATAGAGTCTAAGGAATTTAACCCACGACGATAAGTGTAGATTCCACATGTCGTTGAGAATAAGTTTAGAAAGTTCATTTGTCGGGGAGGGTCAAAGAGTCAAAGTTAAGTTTAGGGAGACAAGTAACTAAGTTTAAGCATTCATAAGGCAATCCTATGCTAAGGCATCAAGTTGCACAAAAGGCATAACATTATGTAGCATGCAAACAATAAGCAAGCACAAAAGTATAATGATCTTTTTATGAGGTTCATGCAACTATAGTCTAGGTCACCATTTCTAATAACCTAATTCCCTATAGTTATGGGCTCTGATACCAATCTGTCACACCCCAACCTTGACGGCGGAAACGTCGAGATGTGAGGGTTACGATTGTTCACAGCCACATAACGCTATTTATTAAATCCAAATGTATTAATCATAAGATTGAATTGCAACATTACAAGCAAAAGTTTCAACAAAGAATACATCATGTACAATTGCTACAAATAACATGATCATCCATTTATCTCTAGGTCCAATCCTAGATGTGATAAGCTTTAAAGAGTAGAACACATACTTGAGGTATTCCTGAAACATGTTAAAAAATAAAAGGGGTCAACATAAAAATGTTGGTGAGCATTCCATAGTTTTCAATACATAAGTATATAAAAGATGGCAATTCAAGTCATAAGTTAGTGAATAAAGTGATTAGGGATGTTATGAACAATGCAACAATCAAACCTCGACAAAAGTTTTACAAGTCTCAAACGTTAAAAGTATATACGATCAGCTAAGTGTACTCGGATCAACCAAGCAGGCTTGTTTTACCCATAGATCTATGACTTCGCTGGGCTAGCAATAGTTAATGATTGTACATATAACGCCATAACATGGTAACCACAAAAGTTCAACTAACCATAACTTTACAAGATGAATTGCCATAGGTTTACAAGTCTCAAATAAGTTTACAAGTGCAATGATAATATGTTAACATGTTTCACCCCAAAGTGTGAAAATAAGCAAAAGGGGTATGGAAATACTCACTTTGATATAAGCATTACAAGATGATAATTAAAGATTAAAGGATGACCCAAAGTATTCCCAAGTATTCATTACAAGGCACATAAATATGTATTACAAGATGAAGATTAATAATATGATTATCATTCAAATAATGATTAGGGTTTCGATTGGAATTTGGGGGGTTTTAATAATTACATTTTATAGATATATTATAATACAATCGTTTACGTTTTGATTTAATATATATATATATATAATATAATATTTAAGATTAAGAATGATAATGAAACATTCAATGATTGAATTTATTAATTTCATAAAGAATAAATACAATGTGCGAAAAGAAATAATTAATTCGATATTTAATTATTTAAATTTTGGTAAAGATAATTGAATACCTTTTTAAATGACTTGTAGGATAATTTATAATCACTTAAATCATTTTATTAAGTTTTTAAGCCTTTAAATGATCTTTATAATATTGAAACTGTTAAAATAAGAATAAAGAATCATTGAAAATTACATTGTTTCATAACTTTCAAGATATAAAAATAAACGTTAACGAATAACTTTATTTACTAATTATGATATAACATACCTAAAAGATTAAACGAATAATTTAATATTCATCATATAAATTTATAATGTTTTGAAAATAATATCCATTTAAAATAACGTGATGTAAACGATGAATATTTAAAGGAAACGTTTGGACCATTAATTTATGAATTACTATTTAAAATAACCAAGAAAAGTATTTTATTAAAAAGAATATTTAATTATTTAAATTCAGAAAAAAAAGTATAAAAATGATTTGACGATTTTAAAAATATTAGAAGTTTACAAAAATCCATTATTTTAATTTGAGGGCTAAAAAGCCTTTAAAAAAATTAATTGCAGGAGGCCGGGTTCGAACCCGTGACCTCTTGCATATAATGTGAGATGGTAACCGGTTGGGCTAAAGCCCATTTCTTGTTTACAAACAGAAATTAATTAATAAAAACCTTTTTCAAATGATTTCCCAATTCATAAGAACCCTAGAATGATTTTGATCAAAATTGAACCCCGATTCGATTCAATTACAGGTTAGATTCATGGGGCTTTGTTTCTCCATGTTAAACTGAGAACAATGATGTGCGGAACTTACGTTAATGAGTTCGAATTGATGAGAATGATGATAAGGATAGCCGCGACTAAAGCGAAGCTGGTTTGAGATCCAAACATTGGTGATAATCCAATTAATCTTGCAGATTTAACTTAGAGTCAGTGTTAAGCAAAAGCCCTCTTCCAATTTGGTTTAATAAAGCTCCTAGCATGGATCACGGTTAGGCTACAGGTCGCGAATGAAGATGGTGACAGAATTCGAGGTTTGCGTTTGTTTCAGATGAAATCGAAGGTTGTATTTGATCAACGATAGCTAGATTATTGTTTATGTTGAGTTAATTAGATTATTATTGTGTTTTAATGTTCAAACGGCTATGAGATTAAAAGGATTTCGGTTATTCGGTCGAATGACATTTGTAACCGATGTTTTAAACGAAATTATGATGTATTTAGGTTCGAAACGGTTGCAAGGATTATCTTAAACGATTTGGTGTCTAATTGCGAAGGTTTTTCGATGATTTTGAGGTTGCCGGAGCTCCGCCGGAGCTCCGCCGGTGGTCGACGGGGATAAAGGGGAAAGGGGTTGGGTTTTTTTGTAATTTTACACATTCAGCCCCTTAGGTTTTATATTGTTATTATTTTATGCCAAAACTTTAAAAAAAAACAAAGTTTTAATATTTACATTTTCAACCCTATACTTTATATAACCCAAATTTTAAATGATTACACCATTTATTTATTTTAAAAGAATATATATACAAAAATTATAAATCTTGTTAAATATTAATTATTAACTTGTTAAAGTGGTTAAAAGAAAATAACCTTTATATATTTATTTATCTTCATAAATCCCATAGGAATTTTAAAGTCTCATATTATTTTATAATAATTATAACTTCTTCAATAATATATGTAAAATCTCATAAGTTTATAAACTTACTAAATGGAAGATTAAATGTAAATTTAAATCACAAATTTCACAAAGTTAGTTAAATAACATATTATTGTTTTAAAACCACCAAAATGAAATAAGTAGTTTAAATGATATGTTTGATTTATATAACAAACAAACGGGTTCGGGTCTATATTTTATTTTAAAAAAAAGCAGATGTTACACATACCAGCACCAGTAGCAGAGAGTGTGCTGGGTATGAAAGGTCCATTCTCAATAGACTCCCACATTCTTGAATCAAGAGACCTGATGAAACCTTCCATTCTTAAACACCAGGTGTCAAACTCATCAAGAGTGATCAGTGGGGACTTGTTCATGGTTCCAGTTTCCATATCAGTTTTAGAAATGGCTGCCATTTGAAAAGTTTGGTATTTGTGTGTGTGAGGGATCTTAAGATTGTGAGATCTTATATCAAGAGCCTGAATGCTTTGATACCAAATGCAGGATCGTTGAAGGGTGTGAATTACAACACAACAACACAGAGAGGAGATTAACCAAACTTTAATCAAACAGTAAACTGGATTAACCAAGATAAGACACTAAGAACACAAGTAATGTAAGAGACAGAACATAAAGAACACATGTGTATGGTTTTCAAGAATGCAGTATATTGCTTTCTCTATGTTCTATTACAAGTGTTACAAAGCATATGTGAAAGATACAAGAACATGAGATACTTATACAACATCCTACAACCGGCTATACTTTGAAAGCCAGCTGGATACAATTGACTAGACACACACAAAATCAATTGTAGAGTCAAAAGATAGATTGCCTTTTGACTAGTGACTATAACATGCCATAGCTCACATCCTTATCTATTACAAAAATGATAAAGTACATAAAGTAGAAAGTTACAGACTCAAGACCTCAATGTACAGTTACCAAAAGCATGGACCTTTTCACCAAACTATGTTAGTTGGTGACTTGCAGAGTTGCAGCGGAAAGGTGTCCAGCTTTATAGAACAGCACATCAGATAAAGCATATCTTAAAAGTCTTCGGAAGAAATCTGTCTTCATGAACTTGAAGCTTCGGAAGACTTTGTCTCTGAGGCTTCGGAAGACTTCATCTTTGGCTTCGGAAGATGTTGGTCTTGGCTTCGGAAGATTTCACACTTACAGTATTTCTGTTGCACATGTGAAACTTCCGAAGCATTCCACTTCAATGCACTTGTGCAACATGCAGAAAAGACTAAAGATGTTTAGGTTGCATCAGTCTTTTCATTAATCTCTACAGGTATGTTTTTAAGTTTTCATTTTAGTGTGTTTAAATTTTTGATCTTACCAGAGCCAAAAACATTTTTATATATGCGCTTTGAGGTTAGGCCTTGTGGTGTAGTTCTTCGCATAACGCACGGTATAAAAAAATCTTAGTTATTCAGAACGATAAATAAAAATAACTAATGATGTTATAAATTGCTATATATATTTTAGTATAAAGATGAGTGTTTAATTCGAGGGAAATGAAAGTTGAAAGTCAAGGTGATGTCTCTTCAGATTTATTGGGTTTGACATTGAAATAACATAATAATCAATTGCATGTTATATAGAAACTTTAAATACAGGTTCATTTGTTTAATTTCGGTTATAACAACCAATACGAGTCGTAAAAAAATATGAATTGACCAATTTGATGTCATGAAAACCAGTATGGATCGTATTAACCAATACTACCCGTATTCAAAGCGTACAAATAATAATATCCGAGTGTATGTACATCTTAACCATTTTTAATTAACAATTTAGTATCTATTGTTTTAAAAAATATATCTACTCTAATAAAATAATGTTTTGACTTGTCACTTGTCATAATATTAGACATACTAAATCTAATTTTTCCACTTTTATCTTATATCATTTATTTACATTAACTATTAATTATATTATTTAATTTCATTTAAGATTAAAATTGTTTTTAATAAGTTAAGATATAATTTTTTTATAAATGTAATTTTTAAAGAAACAATCTTTTGTATAACACAAGTAATTTTTTTAACATATCAACCTTTTCAAAAAATACAAAATATTTAAAATCAGTGTTTATATAAATTAATTTTTTTATGAACCATAAAAATATAAAATTGAAAGTTATGATAAGAATTTTTTAAAAAATGACATATTTTTAAAACGTATTGATTTAAAACGAAATTTTAAATAATTTTTAGATAAAAAAGTTTAAAATAAAAGTTCGTTATATTACTTACTATATTCATTACTTAAACGTAATTTCAATCATATCATATTTTAAAATACAGTATTATAACTAATTTAATTATTAATTATTTAATATTTATTGACTCGTGTAACCGGAGTTTTAACGGCGGTTGACGGTGAAGTCGAACAGAAGAATGTTGGCAAAAGCAGAGGGTGGTGACAGTTTTGTGGAGTTTATTTAGCAGCTACAATAACGGAGAAGACACAGAGGTGAAATTTGCAGCAAACCGTAGAAAACGGATGAAATGGGGGAAACGTTATGGGGTTTCAACAATTCCAACTTCTGCATGCAAATGCAATATCCTAATACCAAAACATCACATCAAATCCTCAAATTCATGCAATCGATTCGCAATTCTTCAACGCACCATGCAAATTTCGATCGATTCCACAACTATTCATGATTTGGTCGAATAGTTGATTAATTGTTGATAATGGAGGCATTAACGGAGCTTTGCGATTTGATATCGAAGAATCCGAATCAATACTCGAGCAAAATTGCGTGGATCTGCAAACGATGTCCTCCACCGGAGTCACTCCTCTCCGGTTCCCCTCGGATTTCACGGTTTCAGCTCAATGCTGTTCTCGCAACAGCCAGATTCATCTCCCAGTGCCCTAATTACGACGATCCGACCCCTCGGAAGACGGTTTTGGAGTTCATTCGATCGATTCCGTCGTCGTTTGGGCAATCGTTTTGGCCTAAATCCTTTCCAAACGCCTCAATTGCTTCGTTTTATAATGAGTTCTTAGGGTATGTTGTTAAAGCGACTGAACTGTATCAGGATTTTAGCACAGATGTTGCAGGTTTCATGGGAGGGATTGTGTTCGCTGCTATTGATGACGGAGTACGGATTTGGGGATTTCTAGGGCTTTTTTGTCCGCGTTGTCGGAGAGTTTTCCTCAGATTATTCCTTCAGATGCGAATAAACTGGTTACACGTTTGCTTGATTTGTATTTGGGTACTTGCTCAACTGCTTCGTCTTCCTCAGGTGGTGGTAATTCAAATATTGATGCATTGGGTACTCCCACTAGTGGAGATAATAAGGGTGTTTCGAGTTTTAAAGAGGAGTCTATGGAGACTCTGGAGAAACAAGATATTGCCTTCAAATTGATAGAACGGGTTCTTGATAAAGTTCAGATTGATCCCAATCTTTTGGAACAAATTCGCCTTATTACAAAGGAACAGCTGCGGTTAATGACTTCTTTTCTCAAGGTAGAACAACTTAAAAAATGAAAGACATAACTGAATGTATTGTCTTCATGTGGACATATTGTGAACTGGTGTTTATTGGCAGATAAGGAAGAATGACTGGACAGAGCAGGGATCATCACTGAAAGCTAAAATTAACATGAAGCTTTCTGTTTACAAGGCTGCTGCTAAATTAAAGGTTAGAAGTCATGTGGCTCCTGATTTAGATGGTAAATCATCGAAGAAATTGTTGCATGGGGCTCTCGCTTTGCTAGTAGAAGCAGCTGAAGCTTGTCTATACTCAGTGTGGAGGAGATTGAGAACATGTGAAGATCTTTTCAACTCATTGCTTGATGGCATCTCCAAAATTGCTTTTACTCGTGGAGGTCATCTGTTAAGGGTTCTGCTTATTCGATTCAAACAGCTTGTCCTACTTACATGCGCTCAGGTAACTGTTTGTAGGTTATTGTTGTTTGCTTATTTCTTTGGTAGTTTATTTGCATTATACTTCTTTGGGTAGGCTGAAAGTTCCGGAAGTAGCCAGGGAGCTATGTTTGATAGTGTCTTGAAGACAAGCTGCGAGATTATTGAATATGGATGGACAAAAGACCGAACCCCAGTGGATACATTTATCATGGGATTGGCTGCAAGTATCCGTGAACACAATGATTATGAGGAAAAGGTTGTTTTTCTTGAAAAATTGATGGTCTCGTTATGTAAATGATCGGGCAATGCATATGTTAGAACTTACTTTCTAGTTTTGTTGAAACAAATATATAATAACCATCTTTGTTTAATATATCAGGATGCTAAAGAGAAGTCGGTTCCTGTTATACAACTCAATGTCATCCGCTTGCTTGCAGAGCTAAATGTACAAGTTAATAAAGCTGAAGTGGTTGACACAATACTGCCTTTATTTATTGAAAATTTGGAGGAAGGCGATGCTTCAACACCTGGCTTGTTACGCCTCCGGGTATGACATTATCTCAAGTATTATAGGGTTCATATCTTGACAACAGCTTATTTCCTGGATACTATTAATAATAACTTAACTTAGTTGTTCATAAATAATGAATTTTTTTGTTTCAATTTTAAGGCTTTCTCAATTTATTTGTTGGGTAATTGCAGATTCTTGATGCTGTTTCTCGCATGGCAAGCTTAGGATTTGAGAAGTCGTATCGTGAAGTTGTTGTGCTTATGATGAGAAGTTACTTGAGCAAACTTTCTAGCATTGGATCTGCTGAAAGCAATAATTTGCCAGAAGAAGCCAATTCAGAACGTGTTGAGGTATGTATCTTGGAATTTTATTGCTAGGCTCTCCTTTAAAATTTCAAACACTTGTCATCTGATAAAATAAAAAGTTAATATTTGACTTTGCTAGTCAAATGTTGACTCCTTTTTCTGGGGCTGAGGGAGTAACTTATCCGAGCTGGTGGTTAAACCGTTTTACATTAATAATAAAATCAAACTGTTGGAACAAAAATGAACTCTTAGTAGAATAACGTTATCTTAAATAGATGCTCACTCGTTCAGTTAAATTCTAGACTCTTCCTGCAGGATTTGAATTGATTGCTAGAGACCTTGCAAACGCAAAACTGCGAGTCGATTACCGTCAGCGCCTATTATCATTATGCTCAGATGTAGGCTTGGCTGCTGAGTCCAAAAGTGGAAGGTATAAGTTCTATTATATCATTATGATGTTAGCATAAAGCATTTTATTTATATATATATATTTTGGCAATTTGCAGTTGTGGAGCTGATTTCCTGGGGCCTTTACTTCCAGCTGTGGCTGAAATTTGTTCTGATTTTGACCCAACGGGGGATGTTGAACCTTCACTTCTAAAGTTATTTCGAAATCTATGGTTCTATATTGCTCTTTTTGGTTTAGCACCTCCGGTGCTAGAATCTCTGAAGTCAAATTCTACAACATCCAGCAATGCAGGAGGTACAACTGCAGCTTCTATTCAAGCTGTGAATGGACCATACATGTGGAATCCTCACTGGTGTTCTGCTGTAAAACGTATATCTCAAGGGACCCCACCCCTCGTAAGTTGTCATTAAACGGTATCATTAAATGATGTTACGCAGTACTAAGTTGACCTAAAGATTATATTTTATTTCTTCACCCTGGTTCTGCTTTGGATAGGTGGTTAGCTCTGTAAAATGGCTTGAAGATGAGTTGGAACTTAATGCCCTTCATAATCCTGGTAGTCGTAGAGGAAGCGGAAACGAAAAAGCTGCCGCAAGCCAAAGAGCAGCACTTTCTGCTGCTTTAGGAGGGCGTGTTGAGGTTTGGGCTATGAGCACAATTTCAGGTCCAGAACTTGGAAGTTAATTTAGTCACTATATAATTATCTATGTTCTTTGTCTTGTTTTTAAGTACGATCTGTACAAGATAGTCAATATGTTGCTCAATTTTTTTTCAGGAGTGAAGGCAACTTATCTTCTTGCAGTTGCTTTTCTGGAAATCATAAGGTTTAGCAGCAATGGTGGGCTCCTTAATTGCAGTCCTAATTCTACAGCTTCTAGGAGTGCTTTCAGCTGTGCTTTTGAGTATCTAAAAAGTCCAAATCTCATGCCTGCTGTCTTTCAATGCTTAATGGCCGTTGTTCACCGTGCTTTTGAGACAGCATTGTCGTGGCTGGTAATTCTTTTATATTCAGCATTACTGTTGATTACTTGTCTGATCAAGACAAAGTTCATCCTTTAATAATATCATACCAAAGCAATATCACTAGATAGCAATCAAGTTTCACTATTGTCACACTTAGATCACCTTAACATATTTTTAAGAGCTTTAAAATACTCAAGTTTCAATATTTCATTTTGATGTTGTATTTTTTCTATAAATATGAATTGCAAACTTATAATATTGGAAAAATGTTGACGTGGTCTTTGCATTCCGAATGTGTAAACTAAATAGCAGAAGTAGCATCCATCAATTATTTTACCCAATGGGCATCTACATCATCATTTCTGTACAACTGGATGCCATTTCAACTATTTTACAAAATTGGGTGCCACATCAGCATATATAAATCGGTAGAGGTTACAAGTCAAGTTTCAAGCAAAAGTCACATCATTGAAACAAAATCTAAACGTGATTTGTTAAGCATCTTAGAAGAATATAGAGTGACTTAAGTGGAGGAACAGTGAAACTTGATTACTAATTATCCCACTAAAGTTTGCCCACATATAACAAGTTAGAACATAATAATACTTGATGCTTCATCTTAGGAACAAAATACACGAACAAGCAAGTATGATGCATGCATCCTATAATTTAAAATTTAGAACACATATATGGCCCCTGAAAAAGTTAAGGTTTCCTACCTAGAATCTACAAGTCTTCTTACAATATATCTAGAGTTAAATTCCAATTTTAAGAACAATATTGCCTTGATGAATAGTGACTTGCTTACCATGTGTAAAACTTGTACATTCTTTTGTAATCAGGATTTATAATTTATTCATTTCTCTATTGTGGAATAAGAAACTATATATACACAATAAAATACATGGTCCTTTATGCCTAATTGGAGAACATGGAACCGAAATGCTAACGTAACTCTGTACTATACATGATAACAGTACCCTAACGGTGCCTAACATAACCAACATTCTTCAAGTTGGCGCACAAATGTTGATCATGCGTGTGGGGTGGCTCAACCTATTTCAGGGCCCCAAATTAAACTATATTTCAGGCCTTCTCATTAATTTTTTCCTAATTACTTTCATCTAGTAAATTTGTAAATTGTTCTTTCACATTGGTGAATAAGAAAAAAATGTAAACTAATCATATAAGAAAAATGTGTCACCCCACATTATTAATAAGGAAGAAATAAAACAAGCGCCCCCGTCTGCTTTGGGAAGAATATTGTGCCAAAGAGGCTCCCAACCCAACATCAACGTGTAATTTTTTTTGAAGCCTTCCATTTTTTCAGGGCCTAAATCCCTCTTTTTAAATCCAAAGTCATAGACCCGCCCCTGCATGCCTGGCTACAAATATGGCAAATCTGAAAAACATAATATTCCAATTTGCGTACTTAAATTTTGTATACTAAAAAGTAATATGTTATCTAGTTTATTCGGTGTCTTCTCTAGTTTTATTTTTTAGAGAAAGTGAAGTAACAGGACGGAGTCATGGAAAATACTAGCTTGACTTTTTTTAAGGAAAAGAAGGTAAGAGAAAGGAAATGGTAGAAAACTTCAATAGGACATTATAAATGACCAACATGCCTACAGCCCTTCAGCCTTTTAAAACTCTAATAACTACTAAATAATACACCAAAGGGCACACAAGTGTAAAATTGTAAACTACTAAAGAAACTCTAAAACTTTCTTTTCTAAATTCAAGAACACAAAATTATTTTCTTTCATTTCCTCTCTTTCTCTCTCTCATTTTCTTTCCAACCCGAGAACACAAATATACTGATTAATTTTTCTTTCCTTCTCTTTTCCCTCCCTTACCTTTCTTTTCCAAAAACTTCAAATTTGAAAAAAGTTTATTCACATAGATTTGCAACCGGTAGTGTGGATACGTGAAACTGATAAAGTCCATGTCTCTCGTATCTGGTCAGCGGGCCACAGGTGATTGCAAGCAGTGGCAGGCTACTAGCAGCAATTGGCGCCAGCAGGTGTCAGCAGTGGCAACTTAGTTGGGGTGCTAGAGTTTGGTAATATTAGCTGCAGTGATGGTTCTTTTACCATGTAGTTGGGTTTATACTACGAGCCTTTGGGCAGACTTGGAAAACACCGAACCAAACTCGCAATCTAAATCTATAATATATGTAATAGCTAGCATATACTTCAACTGTAAATTATATAACAAGCACAAACTTTTAAACGCAGTTGGTTACAAGTTCTTAGAATGCATAAATAATTTTTATCCTGGAATTAAGCACTTGATATAACTGCCTGTCGTCTGATACAAAATAACTCACATGTCTAGTTACCTACTT
This sequence comes from Flaveria trinervia, assembly GCA_025506515.1. NCBI lineage: Eukaryota > Viridiplantae > Streptophyta > Magnoliopsida > Asterales > Asteraceae > Flaveria > Flaveria trinervia. The sequence continues at coordinate 76,179,740 of CM046449.1, read as the reverse complement.
ATCCAACTTTAAGCTTGAGATGATAATCAGATTGTACTTAATAACTGTTGTTTCTTTCTAAGCTTATATATATTTTTTCTAGATTTTTTTATCCCTGCTATGTAAACTTAAGTATTCATAATCACGGGTGCAGGAGGATCAAGTATTTGAAACAGGGTATCCGATGGATGTTAGAGAGTCTACTCTTGCTGTCCATGCATGTTTTCTCATAAAGAGTTTGTCTCAGAGAGATGAACACGTTCGAGAAGTCTCTGTTAAACTCTTATCTCAACTCAGGGATAGATTTCCACAGGTATAATACTTGCTTTAAAATTTTAAGTAAAGAACAATTTAACTTGACAATTTCTCTGTTTTTTTCATTATTTGTGTAACATGTCCAGATCTTGTGGAATTCATCTTGTCTGGATTTTCTTCTGTTCTCTGTGCATAATGACCCACCTTCAGCTATTGTTAGTGATCCTGCTTGGATATCTTCTGTTCGATCCTTATACCAAAAAATTGTGCGCGAATGGATTATTATTTCACTTTCACATGCACCATGCACTAGCCAGGGCCTTCTTCAGGTAATTGCACTTTGCACCCAGAAAAGAAATTCTTATTTTTCAGTAGGAAAATTTATTCAAATTTTTTGTTTACTTCAGGAAAAACTTTGTAAAGCAAACATGTGGCAAAAAGCCCAGCCTACAACAGATGTTGTCTCGCTTTTATCTGAAATACGGATCGGGCCGGGCAAAAGTGATTGCTGGAGTGGTACAAAAACAGCAAATATCCCTGCAGTTATGGCAGCAGCAGCTGCATCTTCAGGGGGAAATCTCAAACTAACGGAGGCTTTCAATCTTGAAGTTCTTAGCACAGCTATCGTTAGTGCAACAGTGAAGTGTAATCATTCTGGAGAAATCGCTGGCATGACAAGATTGTATGAAAATATGGAGAAAGCAGATGATGATTTTGAAGCTACATCACCTCCTGGACCGGGCTCTGGTCCTGGCCCGAGTAGTTTTTCAAGATTGATATCTGGAGCTTTTCCTCAACCACCACAGCCCAAAAAAGAATCTTTTGGATCGATATTACTCAATAAGTTTGTTCGTCTTCTTCAAAAGTTTGTTTTCAGTGCAGAGAAGGGTGGTGATGTAGATAAGTCTTCGTTCAGAGAAACTTGTTCTCAGGCAGCTGCACTGGTTCTATCAACTCTGGTAAATATTCAAGCATATTTTGAAATCCAATGTGATACCTAGGGGTGGTAAGATGGGTGGATCTGTTGGTTTGGGTCATAGGTCCAAATTCAAAATGGATTGGGATTGAAACATGCATATTTAGTATAGCCATATAGGTCAAATTAGGTTGGGTTGACCTTCAACACTTTTTTGTCTATATTTTTTTATAGATGATAAATATGTTGGTAATGATTCAAAAATAGTATTATTACAGCTAAATCTAAAAGCCAATTGTTGCAACAACCTGAGGGACTTTTCTGAATACAACACATAAAACCTTGAACTTTATTTTTTACTTGATTATTTTTTCTGGATTTCTAAAACTGAACGAAAGGTCCTCTTTAATGTTTAGGGACTAAACTATACAAAAGTGAAGTATTTATGTTATTTATAAGAAGTCAAAAGGATCTAATCTAATCATGCAAGAGAATGACTTAAAATTTTAATCTAGAGACTTTTTACCCTTTGTATGCAAGCTCATTTAAAAGTCCACAGTTTTTTTTGACAATTACCTTAATCTAAACCTTCAAGTAAAACAATTTAGGAGGTTGCATAAAAAATGACTTACCCATTTGAGATAAATCACAACATTGACCCATCCTTTGCCGAAGAATTTATGGCATGAAATTTTTCAGGATTCAGATTCAAAAACCAATGTTGAGAGCTTTTCCCAACTTTTGCGGCTTCTTTGCTGGTGTCCTGCTTACATTTCTACAATTGATGCAATGGAAACTGGTATATTCATCTGGACATGGTTAGTTTCAGCTGCACCTCAACTGGGCTCTGTAGTCCTTGCAGAGCTTGTTGATGCATGGTTATGGACCATTGATACAAAACGAGGTCTCTTTGCATCTGACACGAGGTATTCAGGACCTGCTGCCAAGTTAAGGCCTCACCTTTCACCTGGTGAACCACAACCACCCCCTGAAAAGGACCCTGTTCAACAAATTCAAGCACATAAGCTATGGATTGGATTTTTTATTGATCGTTTTGAGGTGAAAATTCTTCTTGTATTTTTTTTGAAACTTTAGTACACTGCATGCGATTTTTATTCTTTTATGGTTTCAGACTCATAATTGGAATCTTGTATAGTATGAAGGAGAAATGGAAACAAACAGAGAAAATGCATATTGACCTTTTTATTACATTTCACAGCAGATATAGAAATGTATTTTATTAAATCAACTGATGTATATGTCAAATTTCACCTACCTATCACCGAGATAGAATTATATTTTTAATATAAATTAAATCATGATTCTCACATCCTTATTTGGTAAAATTATAGTTATTCATCACACAATGACTTGTTTATTTAGATCAAAATGAGTTCCTAGTTTTAGTAAAGTTCTGTATAGTTCAAATTGTGTGATCATCAATATCTGACCTTAATCATATGATAATATTACCTTTCACTGGTGTTGTTATCATGCTACAAACTGTAACTTGATTTACCTATTGTTTTTTATCTGATAGTGATGCTTTGACAGGTTGTACAACATGATAGTATAGTACAGTTATTGCTTCTTGGAAGGATGTTACAGGCAACTACAAAACTTCCATGGAGATTTTCATGCCACCCAGCCGCTACTGGTACTTTTTTCACAGTCATGCTGTTTGGACTTAAGTTCTGCTCTTGCCAATATCGCGGGAGCTTACAAAAAGTTAGATTGGGACTTCAGCTACTGGAAGATGGGATCTATCGGTATCGAAATATTAAATTCAACATATTATTGATAAATTGTTTCCATATTAACTGGTAATTTTTGACTTCACTGGAATACTACAGGGCCTCACTATGCTGGTTTGCCCAAGAACCTGAATGGTTTGAAGCTAATCAGGGGAATTTTGCGCAAAGTGAAGCTCAGTCTGTGTCTTCCTTTGTCCAGTTTCTCCAAAATCAGCAAAATGATCCACGAAGTGGGGAAAGTGGAAACTCTTTGTTTCATATGGTAAAATAGTGATATATTTCATACAAAAGTTGTTTTTGCTTTTAATATTAATCTGCCAATCTACTTAGAAGGATCAGTCTCACCCTGTTTGGGGACAATTGGAGAATTATGCTATTGATCGAGAGAAGAGGAAACAGTTACTTTTAATGTTATGCCAGCATGAAGCTGATAGGCTTGAAGTTTGGGCACAACCTGTTAACTCCAAGTAAATGCACGAACATCAGTTTTGTAAAATGTTATTTTTGTATTTTATTGATCGTTTACTACTTGTTCTCATTGGTCGTAGAGAAAGCATGTATTCTAGGTCGAGAATTAGCTCAGAGAAATGGGTTGAGTATGCAAGAACTGCATTTGCTGTTGATCCTCGGATTGCTTTCTCTTTAGGTGCTAGATTTCCAACAAATTCTTATATAAAGGCAGAAATTTCACAGTTGGTTCAGGTCACCTATGTCTGTTAATGGTTAGGATATAAAAAAACTCTTCACTTTGTCTGATAACTACATTCTTATTTCTGTCACAGTGGCATATCCTGGAGATCCGTGACATACCTGAAGCTTTACCATATTTTGTTACCCCTAAGGCAGTTGATGAAAATTCTCCCCTTTTGCAACAATTACCATATTGGGCTGCTTGTTCAATTACACAAGCTCTAGAGTTTTTTACTCCAGCATATAAGGGCCACCCACGTGTTATGGCTTATATTTTGAGGGTATTGGAGTCTTACCCTCCCTCCAAAGTAACCTTTTTCATGCCCCAACTCATTCAAGCTTTGAGGTACGATGATGAGGTGGGTATAGCTGGCCAAAACGACCATTGACTGCATGACAGTGGCTCTTTGTTTAACACAATTTTACATAAATTACTACGGCCTGAATTTGCAGATGTTGATTGAAGGGTACTTGCTTAGAGCCGCCCAAAGGAGTGACGTGTTTGCTCATATGCTTATCTGGCAGTTACAGGTCATCAAATTATTTATCTGATTTAAAATGTATTATAGTAAAAAGAAAGTAAATTTACTTTTGTAAGGCAATTGGAGTTTTTGTTGATATCAGGGTGAGACTTGTGCACCGGAGCAAAGTAAAGAAGCATTGTCAGCAAAGGTATTGCCTGTTATCCGTTCTTTTACTTTGTGATTTTAAATACATACATGATTACCATTTTGCCTCCCTTCAGACTCAAGCATTTCTAGCTCTGCTGCCAGTTGTTAGAGAACACATTATTGATGGTTTTGGTCCCGAGGCTCGTGACGTGTTTCGCAGAGAATTTGATTTCTTTGAAAAAGTTACATCTATATCAGGTGTTCTGTATCCACTTCCAAAAGAAGAAAGGAGAGATGGTATTAGGAGGTATCTTTCTGTTATTTGAATATAGTGTAAATCTTATGGTCATTACTATGTTAACATTTTTCATTAATTTTTATTATTGATATGGTACAGGGAGTTGGAAAAAATTCAGTTGGATGGAGATGACCTTTATCTACCAACAGCTCCTAATAAACTTGTCAAGGGTATTCAGGTAAATAGTGGGATTCCCTTGCAGTCGGCAGCAAAAGTCCCGATTATGATCACTTTCGATGTGGCGGATAAAGATGGGGACCCCAATGATATAAAACCCCAAGCTTGTATTTTCAAGGCAAGTAGTATTACTCTTGTGGATTCAAAGTGTAAATTCTACGCCTATCTAAAAAAAGCATGTTCATATGATGTAATAGATTCTGAATCTAAAAAGTGACATGATTATATTCTTGATGTATAAACCAATAAATGTCTATTGGTAGTTACTGTATTACAAATTTACCAGCACTGTCATTTTTCTCAAGATTCACCTTCTCTAAATAAAAATATAATAAAGAAACTATAACAGATTTGTATTCCCTCATAGAACATGGTCAGGTTAAATGAGCTTGTTTATGCAGGTTGGAGATGACTGTAGGCAAGATGTACTTGCTTTACAAGTAATTTCACTTCTAAAAGACATATTTGATGCAGTTGGACTGAATCTCTATTTATATCCTTATGGAGTGCTTCCAACTGATCCAGAAAGAGGAATAATTGAGGTCATAAATATGTCATACGTTGCCTCTGTTTTAGCCTTTTTTTCATTAAGTTTCACACTTATTTTGCAAATGCTATACAATTACATCCAAACAGATGTGTATCACAATGTGTTAGACAATTGGAACAAAGAGCAGATTCAAAACAGAAGAATATAAGTAGCCAACACAGATTATTTTATTGAGAAAAACAGGAACGAAACTTGCACACTTTTGCTACTCATTCTACCAACTATTTATAATAAAGAACACAACTCCTAATCATAATAGAAAACATAATTTATGGCTTAAATCAAGCAATGCTTGATTTATGCCTTGGACCCTTGACCTTGACTACTTGACTGCTTTAAATGTTTTCTTAACTGATGAATTTGACTGCAAAAATCATGGAATTAACTTAACAATCACCCCCTTAATTCCATTTCTTTCGCATTCCTCTCTTCTTTTTCTTCTTCTGTTTCAATTGTTTAAAACATGCGTGTTTGATAGGTTCTCGAAACTGACTATTTAATAAATCCATGTCTTGCTTTGGTGCTTCACTTGTTTCTATTTTCTTTTCTTGAGCACTTCCTACAACCGGACTTCTTGGGCTTTCCTTTTTGATTTCTAGGCTCCCAAACATGATTGTTTGAGCTTTCTCAACCTGAACAGGGCAGTCATATGTTTCTGTGTTCACCTCAACAGGTACTGGACTGTTGTTCTTCACAACTGGCCTAATATTCAAGCCTGATTTTGTAAGTTCAGAAGCTGAGTTTAACATCACATTTGGTTCTGGTGTGTTTTGTTGCTGATTAATGAAGTTCATTGGTTCAATCTCAACTTCTGAGTTGTTTGCTTCAGATAGTAAACATACTTGAAGTTTGATAGTATACAATCTGTTTTTACTTCTTCGAATCTTCATCAGTAGGTTGTCAGTTTGATCATATAACTTCAGGAAGCCATCTCCCAAAGTTACCTTGCACCCTTGCTCATCCAATTGCCCTAAACTCAGAATATTATTGTGCAATTCAGGTATATAGAACATATCAGAAAATACTCTTTTATCACCGTTCTTGCATTTCACAGTTACACATCCTTTACCTTTGATTTCAACGGTAGAACCATCTCCAATTTTACATGACCTGTTACTTTTCCATCTAGTTCAGAAAAGTAGCTTCTATGACCAGTCATGTGGTTGCTTGCGCCGTTGTCTAAGAACCACATTCCATCTTCTCACTCATATTCCGCATACACCTTAGGAAACACTTTTGTTTCATTTAGCATCACAGCTTCCGCTTTCGCCATAAGCAATGTGGGTTCATCATCTTCTATGATAAAATTAGCTTCATTATCGCTTTTGCTAGGGGCCTGGCACTCGGCTGAAAAATGGCCAATTTTGTCACAATTGTAACACCTTAAAAACCTTCTGTCTCGTCTCTCCGTCTGATCTTCTTGATTAGTTTCTCTACTTCTTTGATCTGCCTGTTCAACCTTATGATCATTGTTAGAGAAGTGTCTTCTCCCTCGGCCACGGTTGTTCCCTCTACCCCTGCCGGCTTGTCTTGACTCCTGTTTTTGTCGAACTTGCCATTCTGATTTTGTTAACAATTGACCTGCCAAGTCTTTGATTGGTTCAGCTGGCTTGAGCCTTTCTTCGTATGCCTTGAGACGCCCAACCAACTCTTCAAAAGGCATCTTGTTTAAGTTTGAATATTGTTCAATCGTAGCAACGATTGGTAGGAACCTAGTTGGTGCAGAGTTCAACAGCTTCTTTACCTTAGCTTTCTCATCCAATGTAGAGCCAAGTATTTGGAATTTGGACACAATCTCCCAATCTTTCCTGCAAAGTCATCAATGTTGTCCGTCTCCTTCATGCCCAACAATTCAAACTCTCGATTTAGAGTTGAAATTCTAGCTTGTTGCACCCGGTTAGCTCCAAGATACCGCGTCTTGAGAGCAGCCCGTACCTCCTTAGCAGTCTTGTGTCCCGCTACTTGCAATAGAATATCTTCAGGCAGCGCCTAGAAGATGAAAGCCCTTGCTTTCTTTCCAATCTTGGCATCCATAGCAGCTTCATCAGATGGTTCGATGGCATCCCAAATTCCATGGGCATCCATGGTTCGATGGAATCAATTGTTAGACAATAGCCTGATTATTGGGTGTGACAGCAGCCATTAAACAGAACCGAGTCTTTAAACAGAAATGAATAACAAGGCTGAGCAGAAAACAACCGAGAATGCTGCTGTTTGACTTGGAAAAAATGCTACAACAGTGGACTCTTTGATAGACAATAGACTGTCCTCTTGGACAGGTTTTAATCGGCGGCTTTGATACCAATTGTTAGACAATTGGAACAAAGAGCAGATTCAAAACAAAAGAATATAAGCAGCCAACACAGATTATTTTATTGAGAAAAACAGGAAAGAAACTTGCACACTTTTGCTACTCATTCTACCAACTATTTATAATAAAGAATACAACTCCTAATCATAATAGAAAACATAATTTATGGCTTAAATCAAGCAATGCTTGATTTATGCCTTGGACCCTTGACCTTGACTACTTGACTGCTTTAAATGTTTTCTTAACTGATGAATTTGACTGCAAAAATCATGAAATTAACTTAACACAATGATCAATTCTATACATTGTTTTATCGTTTTAGGATCTTAAAGCATGTTGTACTTGTATACTGGCAGGTCGTGCCTAATTCGCGCAGCAGAAGCCAGATGGGTGAAACAACCGATGGTGGTTTGTATGAAATATTTCAACAGGATTTTGGGCCAGTTGGTTCACCAGGTTTTGAAGCTGCTCGTGAGAATTTCATCGTTAGCAGTGCTGGTTATGCTGTTGCCAGCCTGTTGCTTCAGCCAAAAGATAGGCATAATGGAAATCTTTTATTTGACAAGTAAGCTCTTTTAATTTAGAAGTTTAATCTTTATTCAACCGTTGCATGATTTTGAACAACAAAGCAAGTAGTAACATGAAATTTGTTGAGGGTGCAGTGTTGGGAGGCTTGTCCACATTGACTTTGGGTTCATTTTTGAGATATCACCTGGCGGGAACATGCGGTTTGAAAATGCTCACTTCAAGCTGAGTCATGAGATGACTCAGTTACTTGATCCATCGGGTGCCATGAAAAGTGACACGTGGCATTTATTTGAAAGGTAAGACTTTACAAGTTTGTGAATTTACTACTCAACAGCACGCCATTTAGAAATTAGAACCCAATGTTGAAAATCTGGTGCTCCCTCTGTCCCAAAATAAATGCATGTTCTTACTAGTACGCTCTCAAGCTTTTGACGTGTTAGGCCCATTTTTATTTTAGCTTTAGTTTTTAAAACTTGGCCCATTATGGGAAAAATATATCCAAATCAACTCATTTACTTGTAATTTAGTCAAGTGTCAAGATGTGACACCTCTAGTATATCTATTAGTCAATTATCTTAAATATTATTTTCTGGTAAGGACAATAGAGAAATCTTCTATTGTAACAATTACTATTTACTAGTGGCTATAAAATAAATATTGATTAAAAATTGAAAGGTTATCCTAGAGGGAACTGATTTCTTTGGTATATAATAAAAGGTGATTTTTTGGCGTAAAATAAAAGTTGAGTTTTTTGTTTTAACTATTATGGGACAACATGGTGCCAACTTTGATGTACTTGTACATTTCTTACACCAGCAGCTTCTCACGAGTTATTATCCGATGTTATAATTAATGTAGCTGTTCATCAGTTTGTGTGTTAAGGGGTACCTTCTTGCTCGCCGGCATATGAATGGGATTGTAAACACGGTGTTAATGATGGTAGAAAGCGGATTACCATGTTTTAGCAGAGGAGATCCGATTGGTAACTTAAGAAAGAGATTCCGTCCAGAGATGAGTGAAAGAGAAGCAGCAAATCACATGATCCACGTATGTGCGGATGCCTATAATAAATGGACTACTGCTGGCTATGATCTAATTCAGTATCTACAACAGGGTATCGAAAAATAAACCTCCTAGCATAATTCTTCAAGGGAATTTTAGACATTTAACGTTAACATGATCACTACTGTTGATGACTAAAGTGTATGTTACAAGTTTAGTGAGTTAATGGCCTGAATCTGGATACTAGTAACTTTGATATTCATTTTTGGTTCAATTATTAGACTTGCCATAGTTCATTTTGGATTATTCTTTGAGAATTATATAATGCAATCGAATAGCCGATTATGTTAACCAAGAACTTTTCACTGATGTCACACTTAAAAAACATTTGATACATCAGTGTCACTTGAGTATCAGACACGTAAATAATATATATTTCTTAACATTGTTACGTAACAGCGAGTAATGATTACGTGGGGCTGCTTGTGGACGTGATGGTTTTTTGTTTGGATATATTTGTGAAGTTGTGACTTCCTATCTGTTAATGGTGTCAAATACATTGTCCAGTCAATTCCTCATCACATACAGTCAAGCCATGAACCAATGCTTTAATGAATATGAATATATATATAATATGTGACCCATGTTAAGAAAATTGCAAGAATAGACCTTGTGATTTGGTTAGATTACAAAGATAGTTTAAAGTTTTGTGTTATGTTGCACAAATAATCTCGACCATTAAATGATTGTTAATTTTTTAGGGTTAAGTGTGGGTACATTTTTCATTCTTTTTTGCTTACTTTTGAAAACTAGTGTAGAGGTGCAGGCTTGAAATCCTTTCTCATAGATGTGTTTACAGTTCAGTTTTGACGGGTTGTTACTAACGGTTTGGTTTCGTGGTTGAGTCGGAATGCATGATCTTAACAAAAGAATACAAACCACATGTTAATGCCACTCTAAGAAAAGCAAACGGTAGCTGAAAATGACGTGTGTGATGAGCTTGAACTATAATAAGAAACTCATCATAATAGTCTAGAGTGACTTGCCAGTATCCTTTCTATGGTTAGGTTATATTTGTTATTTTCATTCAAAAAAGATTTATTTTTTATTTTTTATTTTTTTTGCATTTGGCTTTTCAAGGTTGAAAAAATTGCCATTTTTATCCAAAAATATAAATTTTGTTAAATAAAATTTCATCAGCAACACGTAAATTAAATTAGGATTTTGTTTTTAAATAAAAACTTTACTTAAGTGCCCTTTTAACAATAAATATTTAACATTTAAAATAATAATACTAACACTTTTGAATGAAAATGAAAACTTTTTCAAATTTTGAAAAGCCAATGCAAAAAAAATATTTTTGAATGAAAATAACAAATGCAATCAAAAAATTAAAAGCGACACCGGTTTACATTTACTGCAACTATGATGCACTAAAATAGTAAAATATTTGAAGTGTGCAAGTGCTCCACAGGGTGGAAGCTACAAGTGTCTATTAGTCATGGGCAAAAAAACCGGAACTGGTTTTAAAGAAAAACCGGTTTGGCCCAAACCGGTCCCAAACCGATCCGAACCGTCGTTTTGGTAACCCCACCCTCAAAATCGGTTTATAAACCGGTTTCAATAGTTAAAAACCGGTTAAACCGGTTTTAAAACCGATTTATTAAAAAACCGGTTTCAAACCGGTCAGAATCGGTTTGACAGGTTTGAGTATCCGGTGAGCCAAACTGGTTTGTAACCCGAACCGGTTTGAACAAAAACCGGTTTGACCCCACGACCAAAAAACCGGTTCGGTTTTAAACCCGAGCTGGTTTGACCCCACCAACCGGTTTGTACACCTCTAGTGTCTATCCATATTTTACTATGTATAGATCGACTTAACCAGATTCTAATATTTTTTCAAACTTCACAATTCAAAATGTATTTTAAACAAGTAAATGTACGTGAAACATGTGTAAATTATAAATTTTGTTGGAGTGAATGCATGAGCATTACGATGTAATATCCCATATTATAAAATATGATATATGTTAATCTAATGGTCCGGTCTAGTTTATGCTACTTAACCTTAAAAGTTAACAACCATTTAATGGTGATAACTATTTATATAACAATTTTATAAAACTTTAGATTATCTTTGTAATTTTTAAATCACACAATCAAACATGTAATCTGATCAAACTACAATGATTAATTTTTCAAATTTCACTTTAAATAATTAAGTTAGTTTTTGTTTAGCTATAATATAATCATTACTAAAATCATGAGAAAAATATAAAATTATAAATGTTTGAAACAATTTTCTTTTATGGGTAAGCTTTATCAAAACGAACTACATATTATGTGTAGCAAACTTAAATCTTAATGTAAAAACATTTACATAATTATGGGTAAGCTTTATCAAAACGAACATTAACATCATTATGTGTAGGAAACTTAGATCCTAATATAAAAACTTTTAAATTTTATCATGTTATGTAACAAAAGAAGTGGTAACCGGTGTGTTATTTTAAATGTAGCAACCTTTACTGAGTGCACTAAACAATCAAAAACTAAAAATTACATATATTCTATATCTTATAACAATTTTATATATTTAACGGATTTGACCAACTTGAACATTATCAAATACGTACGCACAACCATCACCGCCCACTGTTCACCGTGCTGCTCACCACCTCTACCATCGCATAAAAACACATTGCGCGATGGTATATCTAAAATTAACACACAAGCACACACCGCCAAATATAGATGAATTCCAGTTTAACACATAATTGCTATCTTCAATTAAAGGATAGAATGTTGTGCATTCTTAGTCATGTAGGAAGGCATATAATGTGATAATGCTATTGGAAAAAACTCATATATATACAAAATACGTCATATACAATACATTTTGACGTAGCTAAACCGAATTATAATGTCATTTCGTATCATTGTGTGGGTGTAGAACTTGTATTTTTTTAAGCTTTTGCTCTCCCTCTATTGTGGTGTTTGGTATTTGTGTGGGCAAGAGGGGACTTAAACATGTGGTAGACAATTTTCATATACTTAGTAGTTGCACACATATGAAAAAAGAGTGTATTACAATCCAATATGTGTACGTTTTTCTTTCCATCACAATCTATCCACAAAAGGTCACATTTTATACTCGAATTAAGGACCATTAAACTAAAACATAAGTATAATAATAATTTCAGAGTAAATAAAACTTTAACTTTTAAGAAGCATATATTATTTATAATTAGTTACCAAAATATTTTGTGCCACTCTATGCTTATAATTTTTTTTTACTTTTTTTCTCCAAAATTGTTATCATCATTATAAACATTACTATACTTTTATTATACCATTTATTTTTTTTGTTATTATTATTATAATGGTTGCTGCTGCTAGACCTACTTAATTTTAAATTGGTTAGCCATAACAAAAAGAAAAGCTAAATGTCTTAAATAAAAATTAGGTGTTCGTTTAATACCTTATGTGTAACATAACCTAACAAACTAGTATGCATAACAATTAATATGATAACTGATATGGAATGTCACATGAGTTGGACATATTTAATTATCAGGAAAAAGAAAAAAATACTGCATATAACGAATAAAAATTAAAACATAATATCTTGTGATTAATGGTGTAGTTTTGATTTTTATTGAATAAGGTGTTAATTATGTTTATTTTGATATGTTTGTATTGTTGCTAAATTCTTACTAGCATATTGATTAAAAAGGCTTTGTTGGCATTGAAAAAAAGGCACAAGTTTCATATCTTTCATGTAGCCTTTTATTTTTAAGATGCTAGGCCGGTTTTTGAGGGTGTGTAGGATGAACGATCGTATATATCTCATGTTTTATTGAAAACCTAAAGTTTTTCCTCCTTTTAGATACTATAAGTAGATTAACATATATAAAAAATTATTTGTATTACATATTAGAGTAGGCCCAATAATTAATTTTTTTGGGGAGGTCTCCTCACTCATATTTTTGTATTTACATGTTCTAGATGTGATCATTCTTAATACTTGCACATGACACTTGAAATATTAGAGATCTAGGACATTTTAAAACTTCAAAATATATCTCATATATGTTTTTAAAAGTATAATTATAATTTCATTTATTCACCTATAATAAATGGTTCACGTAGGGCTTCAAAAAACACTTGAACGAGATTAAATGATTACTTAAATAAAATTTGGTTCAATCCACAAAACATTTGGTTCACGTAGTAGCTTGAAAACCGGACAAAAAATTTACACTACCGGATTAAAGTTTAACACTACTGACGAAAAAAAGAGGGGGCGTCCCCCCGCCGATCTTAACTATGCTCCGCCAGTGACCCACACCATGATACTCTAAGGAGATACCTTGATGGTAGATACTATACTTTATAGTTAAATGGTTATGGGTTGGAATTATGTAAGTGTGCAAGTTTACTTATTATTTTTCTTGTAATAGAAATTGCCTAGAAGTAAAAGCAGAATTATGCACACCACTACACATAACATTTTACTATTGATAGGAGAATAATGTAGTATATACTCGACTAAAGATTATATTATCCTTTTTAATTGGCATGCCTATGATACAACGAAGGTTTGATTTATCATGCAAGTACCGAAGTTCAGGCTATATGTTATATATAATTTATTACTTGTTTTTATATGTTGCATACCTATATGATATTTAAGTGACACAAATTCACCGAACATTCTTAAAGTAATACTATTAAAAAGAAGAGTCAATTTCGATTTTACTCCTTAAGATTTGATAAAAATAATTATTTTATTTCAAAAGATTAAAATATTAATTTACCTCCAAAAGTTTTATATGTTTGTTTCAATTTCACTCTAAAAGTTTTATTATTTTAGATTAAATTGAAACAAGTAATGAAACTTTGGACTGAAATTGAAACAAATTATAAAGTTTTTGAAGGTAAATTGATATTTTTGAATTTTTGAAGAAAAATTGTTATTTTTAACAAACTTCAAGGAAAAAATGGAACTTTAACTCTAAAAAGAATTTTGAATCTGTATACCTATCAAATGCAATAACATGACAACATAACTAACCGATATGAAACCCCTTTCATATGTTTCTTTACTTTTGTGTAAACTTTTGTCTTCGTTTCTAAACCAAGTGGTCATAAATTTGATAACCTTCGTAATCATATTACTATATTTTCAAGTGTCTTTCACTTTCTTCTTTGAATAATTGTGAGGTTCCCTTTGAGAGTATCTTTATTTACAATGAAGACAAACACATGCATAAAAATGAGCATTTCCTTGTCATAAATTTGGGTCCAATTTTCTTTCTAAAGTGAGGGACTCCCCACATGATCATTAAGATCATAATACATGCCTAAATAAACATGTGGCACATGAATTTGTGGCTTAAATACTTTGTAACAAAATAATTTATATATCTTATTCTGACAATTATGAACATGTGATTCATCTCTAAACGAGCTTTGGGAATGTTAAAGTTTAAATGAAGGTATGAATGTCGTCGTTTGAAGTTGAGATTAACATGAATGACTATATCGGCTTACATCAAAAGTGTTAGTCATAATGTAAAAATTGTGTGATAATTCGTATCTAGGTTTACTAAAATGTACACCAAGTAATAACTTGTATTTGTTTTTCCTTTTGAAGCATGATGCTATCTTGTATTGGTGTGTTAGTTCCCCGCTAGCCTTTTAATGAAATCTTTTCATAGTTGTCGTTAAAAAAAGAGTTAACTAGTCGTGCAAAGATGCTGGTTTTGTTAACTTAAGGGTCTTTTTATTTTTATTTTTACTTAAGGGTCTATTTTACACGAGGTAATCTGATTAGTTATATTCTTCTACATTTAAATATATACAAACTGAAGATAAGAGAGATAAAAGAATAAAACCAATCATCCAATGTTCTTAAAGAAAAGGAATATAATAATTTGTGGTTAATTTGTTTGTTTTATAAATAATATAAATGTATTAGTTATTATTATAGTTAATTAAATTTGAACTATATAAATAAACATAAACAAAACAAAGAAATTGGTATAAACACGTATATAAATGTTGATAAACCCATATGAAGTAATAATTTATATGTCAAATTCGATTTTAATAATCCAAACTATTACTCATTCGCCGATAATAATCCATACTATTAATTTGACCATCAACAATCTATACTATTACTAATGACATTGTCACTGAAATCAACCCACCAGTATCAAATGCAAATAGCGACCAAACAATTTTTGACCACTTTTCACCGAGTCCTATGTTCAAAGTGTGTCAAATCACTAAGTAAGATGTTTAAGTATTTGAAGTTTGAATCTAACTTTTATCGGTTTTTCTTTAATGCTGAAGGTTACATATCAGAGTTTTAACTCATGTTCACTGGTTAGTAAGGTGTTGGCGTTATATATCTTTCTACTGTGAGTAAAAATAACAAAAACTAAAAATATAAAGTGATATAACCATTCTTGGTTTAAGACGACTACTATTACATCAACATTATCATTTCTTATAAAGTAGACAACACAAATTCTCCCCTAAAAGTAATAGACCGAAATACCCTTCATAAACCACCATAATTACATACATATATATATATATTTTAAACCTAAACTTTTAACTTAATTTTGGGCCTTATTATTTGCTACCAATATTTCAGCCTCTTTCTTCCTATCCAATTCTGCTTGTGTTGATCTCCACTTGAAAAATGTCCCAAACACTTGCTCCACCTCTTCAAGGTTTTTACCTTGTGTCTCCGGGAACAAAGTGTAAAAGAACACACACCCTACGGCCGCGACACCGGTGAACAAAAAGAACGCCCCCGCGATTGAAATCGCCTTGTATAAGGAGATAAATGTCATCGAAATCACCCCGCTTGTGATCCTATTCACCGCCACCCCCATGCTACACCCTTGTGCTCGTAGCCTTAACGGAAAGATCTCCGAGCTGTACACCCACGTGATCGGCCCATCCCGATTGAAAAAAACGCCACGTAGGATAGCACCGTGGCGATGCACAGAGCTATAGCCCATGTGATCTTGTGATCCGAGTGGTCGATGATGGCTAGCGCGATACCGAGTGACATTAACGATGCGATCATCCCGACTATACTAGATAGTAACAGCGGTCGACGCCCGATTTTGTCTAGGAGAAATGTGGCGATGAGGATAGTGGTGGTTTTCACGAATCCAACGGCTATCGTTGCTAGTAGTTGCGGGGTCGTGTAAACTATCCCCGCCTTTTCAAATATTCTCGGGCTGTATAACACGATTGCGTCTATTCCACTCGCTTGTTGGAAGAAATGGATGCCTAGGGCCGCCATCAGGATGTGGCGGACCGTGGGCGTAGGATGGATGAACAACTCCTTCCATACGCCCTCACCGTGACTTTGTCTAGTCACTTGAACAATATCATCGTGACAATCTTCGGGGATGCCTGCGGCTTTCTTGATGTCAGCTAACCGAAGTTTGGATTCTTCCAAACTATCGGAAGTTTTATCAAGGACGACTTTGGCTTCACCTAGTCGACCTTGCATTACGAGCCAACGAGGTGACTCGGGCATGCCTAAGACACCCACGGCTAAGATTACTGAAGGGATGGCTCCGATTCCTAGCATGAGGCGCCATCCTAAGTGAAGTGAAAACTTTGAGAATGCGTAATTTGACACGTACCCAAACATTATTCCTGTAAAAAAAGTAAATAAATTCATCAGAATCTTTGAAAATTTATAAACGCAAAACATGTTTAATGATAAATAATACAATAACTCTTATTACTTCACAAATTATTATTACTAGTTTATTTACTAGTGTTAAAAAAATGACTTGCATGAACATAAAAGTACACTGTTCAAAGTACTTTGTTTGATTTTTTTAATTTTCATTCATCTATTACTATATTATAATTATAAATACTTCAAAACATATTTTATTTCTCATAGCATTTAAACAATATTCTTTTATAAAATTAAGAATACACTACTGTCATTTATTTTTAATTATGTTCCAATATAAGTTTTCTATGAAACGATCCGGTCCAATATAATATAATATAAATTTTTAATTTTTCTGAGTAAACTTCATGCTTCATGTGCTTTGGTCAAAATAACATTTTTATCTAAAGGTTTAAAAATTTTGATTTTACTTCTTGTGGTCAATATTTTTGAGACCGGATTGGACCGGCCGTTCCGACCGGGGATCGGTCAGGTGGCAGGTCCGGTCTGCTATGGTTCGTTTTTGTCTGGTCGAACCGGTCGGTTCGTCCCGAACCGGTGGTCGGATCAGTTCGAACTGGATTTTATTTTTTGTTTTTTGATTTTAATGGGTAAAAACGGGGTGTTTAATTATAAATTAGTATGTTAGATATACGAATATAGTTAAATTGTATATATAACTATAAAATACATATATAAATCATATATAAATTACTTATACTTAATTACATATATAAATTTAGTTAAATCCGGTCCAACCGGTCCGACCACCAAACCAGTAAGGCGTCCGGTTTGACGTCCGATCCGGTTCTGAAAACATTGTTTGTGGCTTGCAATTTTTCTCGGTTTAACTCTAGGGCACTAACTCCACTAAAAAATTCTGTTAATTAGAAAGGTATTTTCGTCTTTCTATACTGATGGACTACATATGCACTATGTTAACATACTTTATTATTTAATGCCATGGAGTTAAACCAATACAACTTACAAACCACATTAACTAAAATCAAGATGTTTAAACCTTTGTATATATAAAAAGCCTTATTTTGATTAAAAAACAGGAACTAAAGTTTACTCTTTTTTATTTAACTTTTGATATCAACACAACTGATTTTTTATATAAATTTCAAATATATAATCTCGACGTCCATATTGTATTATAACAAGCTCTTCACTTGCAAAAAGATAGACCTACCGGCGTTAATGAAAACCTCCGGGAAGGAGGTGAGAAACCCCCTTGCCGACGCCGGTGACACCTCCGCGGTGTACACCGGCGCGATCATAAGCGCGTATCCGACACCGATGCCCGCGACAAACCGACCGACCATGAGAAACGCGTAATTAGTAGCGAACCCCATCAAGATTGCTCCGAGGAAGAAGATACCTCCGGCCAACACAATGGTGTACCTCCGGCCAATCCAGTCGGAAGTTCTGCCGGCGGCAGCTGATCCCACCAACGAATACAAGTTCAAAATTCCCACCAGTATCTCGATTTGATTGTCACTACACTCAAGATCTTCTTGGATGAATTTTTGAGCCCCACTCATCACACCGATATCTGTAACAAATTATAATATTATTTCCTATACATCATTATAGCAGCTGTATTATTGTGTGTATAATTTTTTAACGACGTTTATAACTACCCTGTATCAAAATTAGATTTTTTTTAAGACGGGATGTAACATCCCGTGCATATTAATTTTAGGTTAGGTTTGGGATTGCTTATTTTGATTGATTTAGCAAAAAGATTTATTAATTATGAGTTTTCAAAAGTAATTTTTAAAATAAATGTTTGAATTAACTTATAAATTAAAATGTTGTCAAATGAATATAAAAACATACTTTTAAAAACGATAGGAGTTAATAGAAGGTAGTAAAATGATATAATAGAAAATTAGATCAAAATTTTTTTTTAAAAGTTAATAAGTAACTTCCTCCTTACTTTTAAAAATCTTTTTTTACCTTATATGAAAAATCAATTTGAAAAATACTTTTAGGTTTAACAAATACTTTTTTGACTTATTAAGCAATCCCAAACATGCACTTAATGTTTCAAGTCCGACTCATCCAAAAATAATATTAAAGAGGAAAACTATAGTTATAGAAAAACTTTATTGAGTAAGGTTTAAACTTTGAACCCACCCATCACATCGGCATCTGTGTTATTGTCTATGTGGTATAAGTTATTAATAGTTTAATAACAACGTATTTTTCAAAGACAAATTTGGGAATAATAACATTTAAAAATGTCCGTAAGTGTGTTGTCGCTCGTCAAATAATGGTTTCAAGAATTAATTATATAATATATTGTTATCGAATATACGGTCTTAATATTCAAAGTGGTTATTGTGATAAACAAAAGAATTGCTTGTGGAGAGACGTTTTACAACACGTAAATTCTCTAAGTCCTAACTTTCGTTTCATGCTAAAAACACTTACAACGGTTCTTTATTAAAGAGTTATGTTTTATCATGGTTTTTTTTCGAAATAATGCAAGGTAAATTAGGGTCAATGTTGATGTACTACACGTAAAAAACGAATATGACAAGCATAAAAACAAATCTTTTAAGTGATTTGACACTGGGTCTTTCTACATGGCTAGGACCGTCCAGACAAAACGTTTTACAATACTTTTAGGTTTTTCAAGACATTTATTATCATTTTAAAAACAAATATAAACAAAAAGAGAGAAGTAGGTTACCGTAACCAAGCAAGATAGAAGTCATCGAAGCCAATATGGCACAAGCGAAAGCATACTTGTTTCTCTTTGGTGCTTTTGGTGGATGGAAGTCCGTGATGAACTGATCATTGGACTTACCAGAAACACCATTCTCTTCATATTTTCGATCGGCCATGATGGTGTCGTGGCGGCGGAAGAGAGAGAAGTGAGGAGAGAGTTTTTTTTTTCTTTTTTAGTTACTAAGACATGAAACAATATAACATTAGTTACTTGTTTCTTGATGAGTAAAGTTAAAGATAAATGTTGAATGGTATATATAGAGTTTGGAAAATGGAATACATCCAATATTGGACAGCACATATGGGGCTACCCAACACAAAAGTCAAATGGTCAACGAGTCTTCATCTTTGGCACTTGAGCTCAATGATAGCCTCAATAATCAATATATTATTATGGCTAACCCATGTGCACGTGATTTGATTACTGATTGGGGTTTACTTATAATATAATTTTGAGATTTAAATATCATCGTCTTCTAAGACGTTACAAATTTAGATTGAAAATAATATAATGCAAAAAACTTAAGTGATACTTAATATATAACTCTTTGAAACTAGACGTACTTTTTAAGACTATTTTCATCATTTCAAAATAAATATTATTTTCCGAACAATAGATCTTTTTGTTTAATCTTATACACCACTAAACTTTCACATAATCTTGTATTATAAGGATTTAAACACAATTCACTTTCTAGGTGTCAGACACCATATCAATATATCATAGGTTTTTATAATAGTTATTACTAGAGTAAATTATACCAATGATCTCTCTATGGTAAAATCAAAATTTTATTGTAGTTTGATGGTTTCAAATTAAGTTTGTTGACAATTAATCAACGCTATTAGACTTTATAATCATAAAACAAATATTGCAAAAAGGGGGAGTTGAAGTTGGAATTTGAGTGGATGATTCCATAGCTACGAATTAGAAGAGATGGTCTAATTGTGAAAATCAAAGTGTCATATTAATATCTGCTTATCCAGTTGGCCATCCACCGGTGATAAAGACGAAGATGATCATGGAAGGAAGATGACAAAAAATGTGAATAGTAGTTGGCAATAGGGGTGTTTAAACTACTCGTATCCGGAACCGAATTTAAAATTTCCAAAATTTCTTAAAGTCCAAATCTGAAACATCCGAAATTTCGGATATCCAGATCCAAAATTTCACATTTTTTTATTTCAGATTTTTTTTTATTCAGATGGTATTTTTGAGGATTTTCGGATATTAGTATTATCCAAAATACTTTTATAAAAAGTTAAATGATAAATATTAATTAGAAATTTCAGCTATATTCGGGTATTTCGGATATATGTATATATATTTATAAAAACTTTGGATATCCAAAAACTTTTTAATAAAAGATATTAAAGTTTTATAATAATTTATAAATAATACATATTTTTTTAAGAATTCAAATATCTGTTTGGATATCCGAATTCTGAATATCCAAAATTTCGAAAACTAATTCGGATAGTGAAATTCACTGCCTCAAAAAATGGTAGTGTGACAAAAAAAAGAAAAATAAACTCGAGGAAGATAAAAGGGGAAAGATTTGGGAGTTTATACATTTAAATTCTTTTTCAACTTTTAAATACAACGGTATATTTATTATGTTATAACGACAAAACATCTTACTATTAAGTGTACAATGTCTTGAATGTAATTTGAAAAAAATATTTGAAATATGACCTTACTATAAAAACTATAAGTTACTAATATATATGATATTACTATATTTAAAACACATTTAGAAACTCATATACAGTATACTACATGAATCGAATGAAAAATATTAAATTGATTAAAGCAAATAATATTTAGAAATTGGAATTGTTTTTCAAAAGAATATATGATTAAAATTATGTATAATTAACCACCTTTAGTAAAAAACACAATAAAAAGATTTTTAAACTTTAATCTTTAGAAATCTTTTGTTTAAAATAATTATTTTTTTAAAACTTTTACTTTTAATTTTTTAAACAAGGTCATTTAAAAAAAGTTCTTTCTATTTAAAAGACTTATACTTCATAAGATTTCCTTACTTTAAAAAATTATGTTTTTAATGAAAAGAAACATATTTTTATTTATTAAAAGGGTAGGTTATTGTAAAAATAGAGGAAAAACTAAAAAGGATGAATGATTAGTATCCATTAAATCTTAAATTCAAAGTGAAGAAAATTAGAATTAGATGACATAATGATAAATAATTATAACTTTAAATGGTAGTTTAAGATAAACACGAAAGTAAAGATATAGTCTTAATCACATTTTCAAATTCTATTTTTTTAAGCGTTCATAACTTTTACATAAAATATTGTTTTTTTAATTACACCATAAAAACAAGCATTTTTTAATATTTAAAACGCCTATAATTTTGATGCATTAAAAACAAAGTTCTTTTACAAAATTTCATGTCATTGTGTAATATTCGTCAACTCATTATGTAATATTCGTCAACTCATTATGTAATATTCGTCAACTCATTATGTAATATTCGTCAACTCATTATGTAATATTTGTCAACTCATTATGTAATATCCATGTGTATTTCAGGTCTTTATGTAATAGTAATCAGATTATTGTGGCTAATATTGGCCATTTTGTTACACATTATGTATTTTATAAATGATGAATTTCAAATAACACAATGCTAGAAATGTAATTTTTTACGTTTTCAGTTTGTTCTCATCAAACAACTCATTATGTTTATTGCTAATCATCAAGTCTAGTACTAGTCATTGTGTTACCATTGTGTCACCATTGTGTCTAATGTTAACCATTGTATAATCCTGATCAGATCACTGTCTAATCTTTGTCAATCAATTTATTGTGTCTATAGCTAATTATCTAGTCTAGTGTTGGTTATTGTGTTACCCATTGTGTCTAATGTTAACTATTGTATTATGCATTGTGTTTTTTAAAAATTATAATTATCAAATAATACAATGCTAAAAATGTATTTTTTTTATATTTTTCAGTTTACTATGTAAATCTATTTATGTCATTTTATAATTCTCATCAAAGCAGCCCGTTTATTGCTAATAATCAAGTCTAGTGTAGGTTATTGTGTTACCCATTATGCCTATTGTTGATAATTATGTTATGCATTGTGTTTTCTTAAATGATGATTTTTGAAATGTATTTTTTTTTTGCGTTTCAAGTTTATTATGTTTATATATCATCAGATAAATGTGTAATCTTCATCAGTTTGAAGATTACCCAATGGTCTAACGAAATTACAAAATGAGTTAAATAACTTTGTTTTTTTATCAACACTATACATATTTTAGCGATTAAAAATACTTGTTTTTATGAAGTAGTTGTTGTAAAAAAATTATAATATGTAAAAGCTATTAATGTTTAAAAAAATGTAAAATTGATAAGGGGTAAAATTACCAAGTTTACCTCAACCTAATTTTCATTAAAATGACACATGTCAACATTTTAATCCTTCTTACACTTTTTAGGTTTAGAATATTTTGTACTATGTTAAAACCCAGTGTATTACACGGGTTGAATAAATAAAATATTAAATAATTAGTAATGAAAATATAATAATTATAAAACAATATGAATGTAATTGAATATGAGTAATAATATAAGTAATAAAACAACAATATCATTATTTTAATTTTTTGTTATTAAACCTAATTGGATTTTTAATAAACTTTTTTATTGCAAAACAAACCATTTTAAAAAATATCAATATAAATTTTCTTCTTATTATAACTCCTAATTTTAGTTATTTTGTTTTATAAAAAAGTTATTTAAAAACCATTTTAAAATACTTCATATTTTTAAAACATGTCTGTTGTTTTAGAAAATTTTCTTATTTTTAAATTTTTGTTTATTTAGAAGTTACATCTATAAAAGCATCTCTTTCTTAGTTTATTGAAAAACAATTTTTAGTCTCAAAAGAAATTAAATAGTATTATAAGTATTTATAGTAACTGTTTAATAAGAGAGAGAAGCGAGAAAATTAAAATTAGATGGTCTAGAATTGTGCCAAGTGATATTTTAAAACCTTCTTTTATTATAATAGATATAATAGATTTAAACCTTTTCCTTATTAAAATATTTGTTTGGAAATTTAAAAATTATATATTATGATTACGACTTAATATTATCATTAAATAGTTAACTTGCTATGGTATTGACATCAACCATGGTTATAAGAAAATGACATGTGGTATTTTTCTTTATTACAGAAGATTTTTCTCTAAAAGCGAGTTTGGTTTATAAGCGAAAATAATTATACAATTATAAGAGTTTAATATTAGATATTTGGGTTTGTTGTATATGCCCATGGTTGTTTGACATGCCACTGCAGCTCGAGTCCCAACGTGAGCCACTTGAGTGGTGCATTTGATGATCAGGACTCGTGAGTTAGGTGGGGCATAGTCCAATATGTAACCGTAGCCGAAAATATTGTCACCTACGACGATGCGCCTCCGATTGAAGTCAGTCACAAGCATTCTCCCAAGACGGGAGGGTTTGATTGAGAATCGTACCAATGGCCTCATACTCACAGGGCAAACCCTAAACAGGATAAAAAACACCTTGAGTGGTATTAAAGGGGCTCGTGAGCTCATACAATAAACCCTAATATATAATATTTAATCTTTTAATTTAATAAAAGAGTAACTAGGAAGAACACGTGATAAATTCACATACTTTCTCACCAAAGTTTTTCCACTTTTCTCTTTTATTAAATAATTAAATTAATTACTAATAATATTATTTAACTCTTTTTAAAATAAAAAAATTGTTTTTTAGCAAATAAGGTTGAGATCTTTTTTTAATGTTATTTTTAGAGAAACAAATTTTTATAAAATAATGAATTTTCTTAAAACATCAAACTTTTATAAAAATATAAAATATTTTAAAGTTTGTGTTTTCAAAAAGTAAATTTTTATAAACAAAAAATAATTAAATTTAAAAGTTATAATAAGAAAATTAAAAAATGACATTTTCTTAAAAATGGTTTATTTTGGAACAAATTGTTTAGTTTATTTTTTGGTAAAAACAAAAGAAATGTTTAAATTGAAATTTAAAGAGTTGATATAATTGTTTTCTTACTTATAATATTTGTTTATACGTAATTTCAGTCATATCTTATTTTAAATATTATATTATAATTATTAATAATTTTTTAATTTTTATTTATTCAAACCGTGTAAAACACGAGTTTAGTAAAGATAATATATTAATAAAACAAAGAAAAAGATTACACTTAGCAATCAAACCACGAAACTTGGTGTATATATCTAAACAAGCGGCAAGAGGTGAGTGGTAGCCTTTACCCAAACCTGAAGTAATTTCAGAGTAGGAGTTGGATAGATTTATCATAAAAAGATAGCAGTAACCTACAATTAAATAAAAAAAGGTGAGTATTAGTTTTAGTATGTATAATAATTAATAGGTTTAGTATCTTTTCAAGTTTACTTATCAAACACTCTATTAGAAATGAAAATTATCTAATAAACCATTATATAAACTAAACACTAGGTAACAGTAACTCGTTTATCAAACAATTCTATTATATGAAAACACACCAAGTAATTATTTATTTAATATAACTTTTATATAAAATATGTTGTTCATAACTTGCTTTTTAGGAGTAACGCGGCAAAGAGGTTTAATCAAAATTCATTTTCAGACAATATTAAATAAAGTGTTCTATCATTCAACATAAAACTACTTTTATACAATAAAATGAATGATAGAACAATTTATTATACAATAAAACAAACCTCTCATGTGAGTGGCGATAGCCATAAATCAAGAGAATTCTAAAGATGTGTTATGATATGGTGTTGATCATGGCGTCATGCACTTATGAATGCGGTGCTGATCATGATGTGTGGTTACACGAGACCACACCGAAGTTTTGATCTTAATGGATTTTAAGTGTGTTTGAAAAGGGTACCTACCTATTATGGTTTTCATCAGTTGGGTTCACGATTGAAAGTAAGTAAAGAAGTACTTGAGGTTACGATCAAACCAGAGATTTACCTATTATGGTGAACGCCTCTAACCTTTAAGCCACTATAACAAGAACTATTAGGTACTTTTAAATGAACAGTTGCAAGGAAAGCGTTGATGCATACATGCACATTATAAAAATCTATTATAAGAATTTTATAAATCCAAACATGTAGGTTGAATGCTAATATAAGGTATGCATTTGTTCATAGATATGCGTCTAATCTCCTAAGATCAAGTCATTATTCAAACAAATAAAATTTCAACTATCAAATTGATCAAAATAGCAACCACAACAATATAGGAAGTCAATTATAGAATGTCTACTTATAGAAAGTTACCCATAGAAAGTTTGCGAATGAAGTTTGTTATAGAAAGTTACCAATGGAAAATTTCTATAGAAACTATGATGTGCATCGAAAGTGTACAAGGGCATCGAAGTGAAACTCTTGATTAACAAGTAACTATCGAAAGTACCTATGAACATCAAAAGTGAAACTTTTGATTAAAGTCTAAACACTTTTCATAGTTACTTAAAAGTATACAAGTGAAGTATTTCTATGGTATGTTTCACATGTAGTCATGAATACTTACGCTCCGTTACGTGTATTAGTTAACTTACTTATCCAAGGCTTGCAAGTCTTTCACTAGAAGTCCCATCTTTGTTATGGGTATTATTAGAGTATTACATTTATGGTAAATGTTACTAGAGTCTTACCTTTATTGTGAACACCACTAGAGTCCTTCCTTTATGGTAGACATTACCAGAGTCTTACATATATAGTAGACATATAGAGTCTTACATATATAGTAGACATTACCAGGGTCCGACCTTTACGGTGGATATTACCTTTCCTATCTTATGATAGGCGTTACTAGAAGTCATTCCTTGAGTCGACAACATAGAGTTGTGTCTCCGGATAGCCATCACAGTACCTTTTTACTTGTAATTATATGTTTATGATAATAAAAGTACTTATTAGTTAAAGTTACAAGTACCTGTTACTAGTAAAAATTACCACTAAAGTTTACTATAAGTCTACTAAATATGAAAATACATGCACCAATTATAACATATAATCAAGAATAACGTTTTGAAAGATTTTCATATACTTTTATGATAAAGGTTTCCTACTACTAAATTTAAATATAAACCAGCACTCACTCGGTATATCTTTGACTTGTTAGTATACATATCATATTCAGTAGGTACTCGTTAAAGCAATGGGCTCTTGGCATGGTTCAAAAGCTATACATGTACCCGAAGACTAACATTCGCTCTATTTTATGAAATCAAGACTTTTACTAGATTATTTGTTTAGATTTGAATATAATCGAGTGACTATATGTTGTTATGATTTACCAACTGTAAGATTATTTGGTTTGGGGCCATTCAATTCCGGTTCCTAACCCATGTCTGAAACCTTTTGAGACTCTACCTCTCACCTCTTTGATCTTTTCAATAGTTCAATTAAATTTACGAAGAGTAAAAATGACTAAATCAAAGAATCAATTATCAAAATCTATTTTCAATTACTAGATCATGTATTATGCAAAATATTAGGCTTTTAAGTTTGAGTTTGATAAAAGCAAGTACACACTACATATCAGTTGAATAAACCATATTTACATATTTTTTTAGTTGAAGTCTTATTTGAATAAAACATACATCCGAATTAAAAAAAGCTATATCCGAAAACTAGACAATGAATACAGATTCAGATAAAATTTGATCTGAGTAACCTGATAGAGATCAAAAGAATCCTCAAACCATTGCATTGGGAGATGGTTTTGCTAATAGTTTGCAATACTTTCTATTTAATTCGGAAATTTTCAATAAAATAACAAATCGTACGGTAAAACCACCTCCTTCATATATACACTAGTCTATATATATACTAGTAGACTAGTAGATGTAACTTGCACGTTGGGATCAAAGTGTTTATGTAATATGACATTTGTAACGTTCGGCTTAAAATAAAATTATGTCGAGACATAGAGAAAAAAAATGAATGTCGTAATTGTATATCTAAAAGTGTATAAATGTGAAGGATAAACCACAATGCTTTATATAAAAAAACATGAGATAGTTTGATGATTTGTGTGTTTGTGATTAGATTAAAAGTTAAATAAAAATATATTACAAAAGTGGTTTAAAACATTCGCATATTAATTAAAATTTAGGGACAAAAGAAACCTCTATGACAAAACTTCGAAGTACAATGTTTTATAATCAATTATTAAAAGTAATAAATTGATAAAGGTCTATAACAAACATAACTAAGTTGATGTGGCTCTTTGATATATTTTTAAAATAAAAAATTTTTGTGATCAAAATTCAAGGTGCAAAACTTTGTAACAAGATTATATATATATAAAACATTAAAGAACATTAGTCACCACTCATACTAATTAATAATAACTAGGTTTATTACTCGTCGCGCGTTGTCGTGACATTGTACCTGACCATGATAAAGTATAAATTACAATCAACCAATTCGTTTCCATACTAAATTTCCGTTAATACGTAGGTGTAGAGATTAATGAAGAGGTTGATGCAACCTAAACATCTTAAGTCTTTCCTGCATGCTGCACAAGTGCATTAAAGAAGAAGCTTAGGAAGTTTCATACATGAAACAAAAAAAATACTCTAAGTGTGAAATCTTCCAAAGCCAAGACCAATATCTTCCGAAGCCAAACATGAAGTCTTTCGAAGCCTCAGAGACAAAGTCTTCCGAAGCTTCAAGTTCAAGAAGACAGATTTCTTCCGAAGACTTTTAGTAACATGCTTTATCTGATGTATTGTTCCATAAAGCTGGACACCTTTCCGCTGCACCTCTGCAAGTCACCAACTTACATGAGTTGGTGAAAAGGTCCATGCTTTTGGTAACTGTACATTGAGGTCTTGAGTCTGTAACTTTCTACTTTATGTACTTTATCCTTTTTTGTAATAGATAAGGATGTGAGCTATGGCATGTCATAGCTACAAGTCAAAAGGCAATCTGCCTTTTGACTCTAGAATTGATTTTGTTTGTATCCAGTCAATTGTATCCAGCTGGCTTTCAAAGTATAGCCGGCTGTAGGATGTAGTATAAGTATCTCATGTTCTTGTATCTTTCAAATATGCTTTTGAACACTTGTAATAGAACATAGAGAAGGCAATATACTGCATTCTTGAAAACCATACACTTGTGTTCTTTGTGTTCTGTCTCTTGCATTACTTGTGTTCTTAGTATCTCAACACTTGGTTAATCCAGTTTACTGTTTGATTAAAGTTTAGTTAATCTCCTCTTTGTGTTGTTGTGTTGTAACTAACCCTTCAACGATCTTGCATTTGGTATCAGAGCTTTTCAGGCTCTTGATATAAGATCTCACCATCTTAAGATCCCTCACACACACAAATACTAAACTTTTCAAATGGCAGCCATTTCCAAAACTGATATGGAAATTGGAACCATGAACAAGTCCCCACTGATCACTCTTGATGAGTTTGATACCTGGTGTTTAAGAATGGAAGGTTTCATCAGGTCTCTTGATTCAAGAATATGGGAGTCTATTGAGAATGGACCTTTCATACCCAGCACCCCTTCTGCTACTGGTGCTGGTATGATCCCCAAAGATGTGGCTAACTACTCTGATAAAGATAGGAAGAGAGTAGAGATAAACAGAATAGCTATGACAGCTCTTCAAACTGCCCTTCCAAACTCTGTATACAGAGGTTTCAAGAAGTACAAAACAGCTAAGCAGCTGTGGGATGCACTGAAACTGATGTATGAGGGTTCTTCTGAAGCCAAGGAGAACAAGAAGGATCTCCTGAAGCAGCAGTTTGAAAACTTCACCTTCAAAAGAGGTGAAACCATGACTCAGCAGTATTTCAGGTATGTTGAGATTGTGGATACCCTAGTGGATGGAGGAGTTTCTCTTGAAAACAGAGACATTGTAAGGAAGTTCATGTCCTCACTTCCTAGGCAATGGACACACTACTGTGTGGTGATCAAGAGAACTGAAAATCTCAAAACTCTTACTCTGACAGAGTTATATGGGATTCTCAGTGGCTACCAGATAGAGATGAACATGCAAGGTTCATCTGGCAACTCTAACAATCAAATGGGTTCAGCCCTACATGTGATTGAAAGGGATAGCATAGAACCCAAACATCATCTCTTATGCTACCCTGACAATTCACCAAAGGGTCCTTTCATCACCTTTCTAGAGACACCAAGGGAGAACTACACTCAAGGAAGCCCATTCCAAGAGACAAGCTCTTCTCAAGCTTTTGTGTCTTTTGATGAAAGCTGTGGCAACTCTATTTCACTCTTGAAGACCTGGACTGTATCCATCCAGATGATCTGGAATATATGGAAATAGTCCAGCAGATGGCTCTTCTCACTCACAGAGCCAAGAAGTTCTACAAGAGAACTGGAAGGAAGTTTCCAAGCAATGCAACCAGTGGAAAGTTTGGACTGGACAAAGGCAAAGTCAAGTGTTACAACTGTAACTTGATGGGCCATTTTTCCAGAGAGTGTAAGGCACCTAGAACAAATGGTGGCCAAACACAATCTAGACCAAACCACACTGACAAAGCTCTCTATAATGAGAAGTTAAAGCAGCAAGCTGCTGTTGCTGTTGAAGAAGGAGGCTTTGACTGGAGCTTTCAGGTGGAAGATGCTTCTTCAAACCAAGCACTAATGGCTGATCATGATGATGCCAAGGTATTAGAACATCTCTGTACTCCTGAATGCATTGCTAAAGTTAACAGGTACAGGTCCTACAACTTGGAACTGAGATCTGACCTTGAGTCGTTAAACATTTTAAAATTTGATTTTAGAAAGTCTGAAAATGATTATAAGCTGAAAATAGAGGACTTAGAGAAAACCATTTCAGTTCTAAAACATGAACACACAGATTTTAGGACTCAGATCAAAGATCTCATAACCAAGTTAACTGAGTGCCAGGCTGAGCTTGTGATCAGCAAAGCCAGGGCAGAAAAGAGTGTTCTTGAAGAAGAGACCTTCAAGAACATGATATCCTCATCCCTGCACAACAAAGTGTGCTATCAAAACCTGTAGGGACTAGGATCCAATGGGATAGCTCCTCCACACACAATCTTGTCAGTAAGATCTCCTAGGTGTGGAACTTGTGAAGATGAGCTTCCTCTTATAGATCCCATGAGTGAAGAGGATGAAGAAGAGATAGTGAAGAATCCCTTTGAAAAGAGTAAAGAGGAGGATTCCAAGAAGGTTCAATATAAAAACTTTCGAAGTTCCAAAAGCTTCCGAAGTTTTAAAGGTCAAGTCCAAGACTCCAAAGATGGTGTGGATGTCTAAGAAAGACCAAGTGACTGAGATTTCTCCATCAACAAAAGCTCAAGATCCTCTTAATACAACCATAGGATCTATTACTGTTGAATTACCTTCTGTAAATGACCCCAAGACAAGCAAGGCTTGGGTTTCCAAATGTAACTAATCATTCTCTTTGTGCAGGGACAGCTGAAGACAGATAGAAATGTCTGGATCATAGACAGAGGCTGTTCCAGGCACATGACAGGCAATAGGTCACTACTCCAGAACTTTGAAAGGATTGATGGAGGACCAGTTGCTTTTGGAGGAGATGAAGGTGGCTACATTTCTGGAAGGGGCAAGGTCACAAATGGTAAGCTCAGCATAGAAAAGGTAAACTTTGTTAAGGAGCTAGGATACAATCTTCTGAGTGTATCTCAATTTTGTGATCAGAGTCATAACATGCTCTTTACTGAGCATGAGTGCATTGTTCTTAAGCCTGGTGTGGTCATTCCTCATGAGCATATCCTGCTTAGAGCCCCCAGGAAAGGAAACATGTACAAGATGGATTTGCAAGAAACCTCTTCCTCTGGAGAAGTTTCATGCTTTCTGTCTAAAGCCAACAGTGATGAGTCTTTCATATGGCATAAAAGAATGTGCCATGTAAACTTTAAGAACATGAATAAATTAATTAAGCATGATTTGGTAACTAGAATGTCAAAGAAAGAGTTTACAAGTGATGACCACTGTGTTGCATGCCTGAAAGGGAAGCAACATAAGGTATCTCACAAGCCTAAGGAAATGAACTCCATCACTACACCCCTACACTTGTTACATATGGATCTCTTTGGTCCCACCAGTGTAATGAGTTTAGGAAGGACCTTATACTGTCTAGTGATCATAGATGACTTTACAAGATTCACTTGGGTTTTCTTCCTTAGAACTAAGGATGAGACTCCTGAGATTTTGAAGAATTTCATCTTAAAGATTGAGAATCAGTATGATCACAAGGTCAAAATCATAAGTTTTATGATCAAGGAATTGAATTTAAGAACCAAATCCTTGATACGTTTTGTGATGAAAAGGGTATTACAAGGCAATTCAGTGCTCCCAGGACTCCTCAGCAAAATGGTGTTGCTGAGAGGAGAAACATGACATTGATTAAAGCTGCAAGAACCATGCTGTCTGACTCTAAACTGCCCATCATCTTCTGGGCAGAGGCAGTCAACACTGCCTGCTATATGCAGAACAGAGTTTTAGTGGTTAAGACTCATGGCAAGACTCCTTATGAACTTTGGCACAAGAGGAAACCTTTCATTGGTTTTCTCAGGTCATTTGGATGTCCTTGCACCATCTTGAATACCAAAGATCAAATTGCCAAGTTTGCTGAGAAATCAGATGATGGACACTTTATTGGATACTCTTCCCAAGCTAAGGCTTATAGAGTGTATAATCTCAGAACTAGAATTGTTGAGGAGTCAGCCAATGTGACTTTCAATGAACACACACCCTGTGTTGCTGGTTCTGGTCCGGATTGGTTGTTTGATCTTGATTTGGTTACCAACTGTTTTAACAATTCTTGTGAGAATGTTTCAGGATCTGCAACAAATTTAAATACAGATGATCCTGATCCAAGATTTGAGCTAGGAAGATCCTCAAGTCATATATCTTCAGCTCCAGTTGGAACCACTTCTGCAAATGAGGTTTCTGTCAGTACAAAAATGACAAACTCAGCTAATACATCTGGTATGCCTTCAAATTCCAGCTCAGAGGCTCTACAACTAGATAAGAACACCCCAACTATGGATGATAACAATGGTGGTGGTGATAGTGACCAAGAATTTCTTGATGCCACTAACCACACCATTGATGAGAACATCAATGATGTCACACACTGCTTGGATCAAGTTTCACTTGAAAAGTGTGCTGATGTGGTGGGAGAAACATCCATGCCAGATCTAAATTTCTCTAATTTAGATCTTTCTCAACAACTTGTTGTGATCCCTCAGCTTAGGATCCACAAGTCTCACCCTACCACAAACATCATTGGAGATGTTGTCTCAGGGGTAAAGACAAAAGGACAAACCCATGAAGCAAATATTTGTCTTCACTCTTGTTTTCTATCCCAAATAGAGCCAAAGAAAGTTGATGAAGCTCTAAAGGATGGAAGTTAGGTTAAAGCTATGCAACAAGAGCTGCTTCAATTCAAAAGGCAGAAAGTTTGGAACCTTTGTCCTCTTCCTTCTGGGAAGACTACAATTGGAACCAAATGGGTATTAGGAACAAGAAAGATGATAGAGGCATCATCATCAAGAACAAAGCTAGACTGGTTGTTCAAGGATACACACAAGAAGAAGGGATTGACTACACTGATGTCTTTGCTCCAGTGGCAAGATTAGAAGCTGTTAGGATATTCCTGGCATTTGCTGCATCCAAGAACTTCAAGGTCTTTCAACTTGATGTGAAGTGTGCCTTTTTGTATGGAGTGATAGATGAAGAGGTTTATGTCAAACAGCCACCTGGTTTTGTAGATCCTGATCATCCTGATTATGTCTACAAGCTTGACAAAGCTCTCTATGGGCTGCATCAGGCACCCAGGAAATGGTATGAGACACTATCTGAGTATCTTTGTAAACATGGATACAGGAGAGGTACTATAGATGGAACTCTCTTCATCAAAGAACAAGGAAAAGACATATTGCTAGTTCAATTATATGTGGATGACATCATCTTTGGTTCAACTAATCCAAAGATCTACAAAGACTTTGAGAAGCTGATGAAAGACAGATTTGAAATGAGTGCCATGGGGGAACTCAATTTCTTTTTGGGAATTCAAGTGAAGCAAGTTGAATATGGCATCTTCATAAGTCTGTCAAAGTATGTTCAGGACATACTCAAGAGGTTCAATATGAATGACTGTAAGACTGCTAAGACACCCATAGCCAGAAACCACTCTCTTGGTCCTGATCTTGAGGGGGAGTGTGTAGATGAGCACTTATATAGGGCTATGATTGGGTCTCTTATGTATCTTACTACTAGCAGGCCTGATATCATGTTTGCTACATGTATTTGTGCAAGATATTAAGCCAACCCTAAGATGTCTCACTTTATCACTGTCAAGAGGATTCTAAGATACCTCAAAGGTGCATCAACACTTGGACTATGGCATCCTAAGAATTCTGAATTCAATCTGCATGCCTATACAGATAGTGATTATGGTGTTGCAACATGACTGCAAAGTCTACATCTGGGGATGTTAATTCTTGATGGAAGGGTTGTCGGCAATGCAAGAAACAATCCTGTGTCTCTGCATCAACTGCTGAAGCTGAATACATTGTTGCTACAAGCTGCTGTGCTCAAGTACTTTGGATTCAAAATCAAATGCTGGACTATGGGTTAAACTTCGTGGAGACTCCTATTCATATAGACAACAACAGTGCTATCTCAATCACAGAGAACCCTATGCAGCACTCAAGGACAAAGCACATCAATATTAGGTATCATTTAATAAAAGATAACTATGAAAAGGGATTAATTAAACTAGTCAAAGTTCATACATATGAACAATATGTTGATCTGTTTACAAAGGCCTTTGATGAACAGAGATTTAAATATCTAATATCAGCTATTGGGATGATAAACTTTGAGTAAGCTTTTCTTAAAACTAATTCTTATTATTTCTTTAAAATTTATGTGTGTCCTAAGTTGTCTAGTTCATCACTTTCATAAGCTCATGTTTTCTTTGGATGAAAATTTCTTTTTGAAGACTTTTCTTAGACTTTTGAAAATTTCTGATACTTCGAAAGTTATGCTTTTAACTTCGGAAGTAAATCATGTCTTCAAAATAAATAACTGTCTAAGAAATTTACCTTCGGAAGTGTTTTCAAATTTATATTCCAAAGCTTAAATACTTGTCTCAGACACTTACTTATTTTCAAGGACCATTTACTTCCGAAACAAAATTAACTCCCGGAAGCTTTGTCGGTTTATATACAAAGCATTCAAGTTTTAAATTTCTCTTCCGAAGCAAAATTCTCAAATCTCTCAGAAAATTCTTCCGAAGTCATTTTAGCTTCAGAAGCTTTTTAATTAAAACTTCCGAAGATAATTAACCTTCGGAAGCTTTTAGACTTCCAAGAAAACTACTTTTTGAGCAAAAGTAAACTACTTTTGCAATATGGGACCGACATCCGGATTTCAAAGTTTATCCTCTTTCATTAAACTTTATTTGAAATCCTTCTCACATATAAACCAAACGGTTTCCCCCCTCTTTCTATCATCTGTTCTTCCTCCAAACCTAAAACCCTAAATTCTCTCTGAATTTCTTTCTTCTTTCTTCTTTCTTCGTCCTTAAGCTACTTCAAAATGGCCAACCTTGATCACAGAAATGATCCCAACTTTACCATGCCACCGCTACACAAACAATACAATCAGGTTGCTCTGTTAAGCTTTGAGAAAGATCCTCATTTCTCAAAGGTTTGCCATTTCCTAACTCTGTCAAACTACTTCACCTCCCTAACCATTGATCCTCCACTCTGTGAGGATCAGTTGCTTGAATTCTGGAAGACCTTCCAAGAGGTCATTATGGATGGGGAGAAGGAACTGTCTGCCACAGTGCAGGGAAGAACAATCTTCATCACTCCGGCCATCATCAACAGACATCTTCAGCTGGATGATGAAGAAGGTGAGGTGTTTTTCCCAAAGGAAGTTGTCAATCATTCCTTTGAGCAGATGGGATATGAGGAAGATTTCTCTGTAAAGACCTTTAGGAAAAGGAAGGTCTCATCCCAGTGGAGATTTCTGCTCCATGTGGTCATCCACAGCTTATCAAACAAGCATGGTGGATGGGACCAGATTCCTGAGGATCTCTTCTTCATAATCCATGGAATGGTTCAGGGAGTCAAATTCAGGTATTCTCAGTTTGTTTATACAAATTTACTTGCTAATTTAGATTCCTTAGAGTATTACATGTTTCCTAGATATGTCCAGTACATTCTTAACTGTGAATTGGGCTCAGAGTTAAGGGAAATAGGTAACATTCTTAAATGGGACAGATGAAGCCCGACATCTTTAAAATACTGAGAAAGCCCACTGTTGGTTCTCTGGGGTAGAAACATCCCTAGTCCCAAAAATGTTAGAGCTCATTGCTCAAGGTGACAATCTTGCAGCACAAGCTAGTGTTGAACCCACACCTGCTTTTTCCCAACCACTCTCACAGCCTCAAATCACCATCACTTACCAAAGAAAATCCAAACGAACCCCTGCTCAGGCTATCAGTCTGTGGAGGCCCCCATATACTCACC
Organism: Flaveria trinervia; assembly: GCA_025506515.1. Lineage (NCBI taxonomy): Eukaryota > Viridiplantae > Streptophyta > Magnoliopsida > Asterales > Asteraceae > Flaveria > Flaveria trinervia. The sequence continues at coordinate 76,143,630 of CM046449.1, read as the reverse complement.
CATACCGGAAGAAGTGGACACTGGAGCTCCCACTTCTCCTGAGGAGCAAACCACTCCCATCTCTTCAAGAATCAGTGCTGAGGTTCCTCATTCTCAGCTTGATGAGCTCTTTAGCCCTACTGCCTTAAGCCATCACTCTGAGTCTCAACACTCAAGTGATCAACCTTCAGGGGACAGTTACCATCCCCAGCCTATAGATCTCAACCAACCAATTCCCAACCTTGACTTCTATACTGATAAAGATATAGGTTTCAGTGAGTATAATGAATCTCTCTTCTTTCCACCTACTCAAAGAGAGATGAGTACTCCTGAGTCTCCTACATCTATCCCATATCAGTCACCTACAACTGAGGTGGACACTCCTGAACCTGTTCAGGATGTCCATATGGAAGAGGCTCTCACTTCTGAAAGTGATTACATCATTAAGACCCTAACCATGGCAACTCAGCCCACTAACATCTCAACTGAGATTGCCAGTGAGCAGAGGAAAACTAGTAGCCAAGAACCTCAAGCTGGTGGTGAGAGAGAGGACTCTAGTCCAATCATCTCATCCCCCAATGAATCTTCTGATGAAGATGAGGGGAATCTGAGACTATTGGTGCAAAAATTGTCTAAAACATGCACTTACCTAGTCTCAAAGGTCAGTCACCTTGAATCTCAGGTGACTACCCTACATAATAGGATCAACGATCAGCAACTTGAGATTTCATATCTTAAGGAAAAACTAGCTGGAAGACCCTTAAGGAGAGCTCAACCAGGAACACAAGAACCTGTGGATGTCATTGACCTATCTTCTAGCTCACCTATGCAAGTGGGTGATGCTACCAAAAAGGGGGAGAAAGTCATTACAACCACAGAACCTGGGAGTTCTTCAGAGAGAATGGACATTGAGGACTCACCATCCTCACTTGCAACTGTGCATTCTCAGCAACCTCCTCTAGTTCACATTGATGTGGACTACACAGACTCCTTCATACAGAGTTGTTTGAGGATGGGATACCAAGGGCTATGTCACCTTCACCATTTTCCAATCACATCATTGGTGGAGGTATGACAACAACAGGAAGGCCCTAATCATCATAAGAGTTCAAGGACACAAGAAGTCTTTAATTTTCAGACCTTGGACTATTATGAAGGTCTGGATCTAGTCAACATGCCACTTGTCAACCCAAGCCAATCAAGACAAGCTGACAAACTGGCTAAAAGAATCCAAGACAGGATCACTGCAGAGTTCAGCTTAAGAAGGAGACTTAGGCAATCAGGCAATGTCATTGGTCAACTGGAAGTTTAGGCAGACCCTAAGATTAGCTTCATAGGGGAATCCTTGACTGAAGGCCCAGTGACAGAACCTGAGAGCCCTATCTCATCATCTCTAACTACTACAGAGATCCATATTCCTTCTGAGACACCTGCTGGTGAAGGTGCTTCTCAACCTCTCTTTGACCTGAGCTCAGATGCTGCAACAAGTAATGAAGGCCAAAGCTCTCTCCACCCTGAGTCACAAAGGTCTGTGAGTGACAAAGGGAAAAGAAAGATGACATCTGAGGAGATTGAGGATGAGAAGAGAGAGAGGAAAAGGAGGCTAAGGGGAGAAAGTTCCTCTGCTGAGTCTCCAAGACTCATGGAGTCTGCAATCAGGGCTACCCCCAGACCAGATACTCAGAATGATGAGTTAATGGCAGTCAGGATAAACTATCTGCAGACTAGGAACTATGACATAGATAGTGTTATTTCTCTTCCCTTGGATGAGTTGAATGAACTGGTTGACCTGGAAAGGTCAAGAGAGAAGAAGGAGGCAGAAGATGCAGAACTCCTAGTACAAGTCAAAGAAGAGAGAAAAAGAAAAAGAATGTACAAAGGTATGCCTACCCTCTCCCCAGTTTAAGAAAGTCCTGAACAAGAGGATGTGGTTCAATAAGAACCTCAGGTAGATAAAGAAGAAGACAGAATCAAGATGATTAACTACCTGAGTGCCACAAGCTTCTATCAGGCAGATGCACTCCTTCCCTTGTCTTATGACTATATTAAGTTTGAGTACTTAAAACAACTTGAGCTTGAGCTAGTCAAGGAAAGAAAGACAACAAAAAAGAAGCTAAGGGAAGAAGCTGCAAAATCAAGAGCCATCATCCAAAAGAGCATGAAAAAGTCTGCTGATAGGCAGAGGATGATGAGTTTCTTGAAGCTGTATGGATTCTCCGGAAGGAGACTTGGACCCATGTCTCTATCCACTATGGATGAGCATATCAGGGTAATCAAGCAGAAGATTGAGAGTGGAGAGCTCACTGACTTACATTCCACTCCAAGTCAGGCTCCACCTGAAGTGGAGGTTAAGGTTGAACAACCAGATACAACACAACCCGAACCTCCTGCTAATGCTCAGCAAGCTTCATCTTCTGATCCACAGCAGGGTCAACCTCCCTCTCCATCTGAACCTGAGAGAGAGGAAGTCCCAACTGAGAAAGACAGTGAAGATCAATATGGTGTTGCAGGCCAGTCTTCTCAGTTAAAATTTGGAAAGAGAAAGAAGAGGATGGCTTCTAGACCAAAGCCTAAGAAGAAGAAGAAGCCTGCATCCCCTTCTAAACCTGAGGATGAATCAGAACAGCCTGAGGATGTGCAGCCAGAGGAAGCTTCACCAACTCCAATTCAAATAGATCATCTAGAAATAGGAAGACCCATCTTGTCTTGGACATACACCACAAATCCAGAAAGATGGCATGTTATTAGAGATCAAGGCATTGAAGACATTTATACATGGCAAGATATGTTTCAGTTGCCTCTGCATGACCTCTTTGACATGAGAAGACACTTTGACACCTGAAGGATCCTGATCATCTTATGAAGAAAGAAATGGTGATCATCCTAATAAGGACTGTTAATATTTGAAGTTTTCAAAGTGTTTTAGTAGCATCAGCCTAGGGGGAGTTTGTAGAGATTAATAAAGAGGCTGATGCAACCAAACATCTTAAGTCTTTCCTGCATGCTGCACAAGTGCATTAAAGAAGAAGCTTAGGAAGTTTCACACATGAAACAAAAAAATACTCTAAGTGTGAAATCTTCCGAAGCCAAGACCAATATCTTCCGAAGCCAAACATGAAGTCTTCCGAAGCCTCAGAGACAAAGTCTTCCGAAGCTTCAAGATGGAGACAGATTTCTTCCGAAGACTTTTAGTAACATGCTTTATCTGATGTATTGTTCCATAAAGCTGGACACCTTTCCGCTACACCTCTGCAAGTCACCAACTTAAATGAGTTGGTGAAAAGATCCATGCTTCTGGTAACTGTACATTAAGGTCTTGAGTCTGTAACTTTTTACTTTATGTACTTTATCCTTTTTTGTAATAGATAAGGATGTGAGCTATGACATGTCATAGTCACAAGTCAAAAGGCAATCTGCCTTTTGACTCTACAATTGATTTTGTTTGTGTCTAGTCAATTGTATCCAGCTGGCTTTCAAAGTATAGCCGGATGTAGGATGTAGTATAAGTATCTCATGTTCTTGTATCTTTCAAATATGCTTTTGAACACTTGTAATAGAACATAGAGAAGGCAATATACTGCATTCTTGAAAACCATACACTTGTGTTCTTTGTGTTCTGTCTCTTGCATTACTTGTGTTCTGTCTCTTGCATTACTTGTGTTCTTAGTATCTCAACACTTGGTTAATCCAGTTTACTGTTTGATTAAAGTTTAGTTAATCTCCTCTTTGTGGTGTTGTGTTGTAACTAACCCTTTAACGATCTTGCAGTAGGGTAACTCGAATCTATACCGTTGAACAAAAACATTTAATATTTGACCTAACTATTTTTCAAATAACATTATTGTCAAAACATAGACTTACAATCGCTCTGTCTATTTCTAAACTAAATCTATGTCTAGACGTATAGTAGATGATAACGTATGACATTGACCCGACGTGTTTTCAAATAAACCAATGTCAAAACGTAGTACAACTCAAAGAGTACATAAAAATAAGCACAAAAATATTTTATATTTGACCCAACTCATTTATGAACAAATATTACGTCAAAACATAGACGTATGTCATAACGTATACAGTCTTAAAGTGTAGAAACTTGAGATTGGAAACATGTTATATATGACCTGAGTCGTTTCTAATTACGTCTAAACATAGATAGACTTGAATTTATATTGCATAAGGGTAAACTCGGAACTTTAGAAACCTAAGGAGGGTTAAAGTGACATTTTACAAAGTTTTTAAAACGTAAAAGGGGCTGAAAATGTAAAGATTAAAAGTAGGAGTGGAAGAAAGGTAGGTGGAAAACTCCATTGACCTTTCTTGCGTGTTACGGCGGCGGCGTTGTACAAAAAAATGTTTTTGACATCAAAACGTTAATAGAAATAAGCATGCCAATTCTTCATGTGTTACGACTTGCTTTACACATCACGTCATAAGCATGACTTAGTTCTCGCATGTTGTCGTCTAAATATAACTCGGTATATATTAAAGTAAAACAACGTGTATTGTCATGAATTTACGTTAATAAAATTAACATTGAAAAGTCATGAAAAATTGAAACCATAAACAAATGCAACACCAAAACGATTTATTAAAGTTGGTAAAATTTATATTTAAAAGTGTAAAATGCTATTTTCATCCTTTACGTTTTATTGAATTTGTCATTTTAACCAAAAAACTTTTTTTTGTCATTTCAATTCACTGCGGTTTACCAAATATTATCATTTCTATCCATTAAAATAACTCCGTTAAGTTCTCCGTTAAATATGTGTGTATTTTAGTTTTTTTAACACCCTAATTGTCTAATTAAAACAAAATTAATCAATAAAATATTCAATTAAAATTAAAAAAATATGAAGCAACTAGTAAGACCGGACATTTCAGTTTAAAAGTTTTGATTAACGTTAACTAGTTTAGAAACTCGTCTACTATACATGTTGTATGAAAAAATAAATAATAATTACTTAGTAATATTAAAAATTAAAAAATAATTTTTTGAGA
>CM046449.1:75441150-75453650 GCA_025506515.1 Flaveria trinervia | reverse complement strand
CGGTCTTCTCAGTTTCGCCCTCGAAATCTTGAATGTTTTTAATTCAAGTATTATTATAATAAATTAGGTTTAGATTGGGTAAATGATATTGTTTTAAAGTATTTAAAATATTAATGGTCTTTAAGCTGTTTAAGATAAGGTTTAATAGGCTAAAATAATTAAAATATAATATGAAAAAAGTTTGAAAATTTTGGGCTTACTGGGTCCTAGGCGGGCGGACACTCCGCCCCAACTCAAGGTCACCTATGTAGAGGATCATTTGTGTTATGTTTTAACAAACTATTAGTATACAATTTAAAAATATTATTTTTCAAACTTTGAGAATTTATATAATATTAATTATTAACTTTGGTATGTTTAGTAGGTTGTATTATGTGTTTAGTGGGTTGTATTCACCTTTGTCTTTTTTTTAAACTTTAACCTTTTATTTTAACCTACTAATTTTACATATTTTACAATTTAACCCTAATTTCTTTTATGTTCATCTTTGACCCCTCATACTTTTTATATTATACAATTTTTTTTTGTTGTGTTTCCGTCTAAATTTTGCGAGTAGCACAACGCAACACGTGTGTGTAATTCAGCATTTTTATTTTTATTTTAGTTTAACAACCTAGTTGCAACGCGCTGGTTATAGATTGACTGACTTATTGTTTTATATGTTTTACGTTTCGTTTACGAGGTTCAACGTTTTTGCGCTTAATTTTCATTTGATTTTATTCTCTTTGTTTCTTATCTTTTCTAATACAAGTTTTTTTGATGTTAGTGATAACTTGCGGTTGTATGCCATCGGTGACAATCAACACGGTTTAAGCCCCCAATAGAAAGCTTAATACTAGTTAAAACTATGATCTAAACATATCATGATCTTATAGTTTGAACTCTTATAAGATCAATAATTATCGTTATATAATTGTGAAACAGTTTTATTCGGGACTAAAAAGAATTGTTAAAAAATTAATTCTAACAATTACTTTGTACTGTAGGCCACTCCGAAGGACCAGATAACCACTCCACTACTGCAACGACTTATTATTGACACGTGTTAGTAGGACTTTGGTGAATACAACAAGTGTATGCTTTTTGATTAAATTTAAAAATATTTTTTAATGGACAACGAATACTTCGGCCGGTAAACACATTGGTGAATGGTTATTCACGTCCGAAAACATAAGCATAACTGGTGACCCGCTCCGTCCATCATTCTAGAGGAAATCCATTACCTAAAAGCTCACTGTGATAAAACCGCTGACTCATTTGAAACATATTACTATAAGAGAAACTCAAACTTATAACATCTACTTTATACCGTCATGAGGTGCATTCTCTCAAACCAATTGACGTAGGAAACTTAAACTTTGAATTAATATTGCACCAATTAATAGTTGAGTAAAATAAAAGAAAAAGAAACTTAGAATTAAACTTCAAATTCAAGTGTATATCATGAATTTAATTCGATGAACACTCCTATGATCAACTTCCACAACCCCATTTAAAAACCGAACATAAATGAAAAATGAAACTAACATAACACAACTATATGTTAAGTCTGATTTAATTTGCATACATCTAACCTAAAATAGGCCAAAGGCGCTACCAATCCACAAAACTGAACAATCAAACCACAATTAGTGGTCTTGCAATCAGTTACACCAAGGTAGTTCTCAATCATTATAAATCTTGGTCCTCTAACGACCACACCTTAACAACCAGTGACGATCTTCCAACTAGGTCATCAATAACCACCCAAGTAGAATGATTGCAGTCCAAGTGGTTTTCACCGATAGCGAGTCGTGTCATAGGGGTGCAATGTGCACGCGAATTCACGTGGTCGTGTGGAGGGGACCATTAGTCTACAACTATGGTTGATCAACGAGTAGTGGCCGGTGTTGTCATGTCAATTAGCCACCATATAATGTTGTTGTACAACAAGCACTATTGTGTATGGGGGACCTTTGGTTTCATGAGTCGTCTATTTTGAGACTTGTTGATTGGATAATAATGTTATCATTGCCCTTTCATCATGACAAATCTGCCCTTTTCAAATCAATTGCACATTCATTTTAGTTTGTTTTCGGTTAATTAATTGTACTTCTTTTGTTTTCCAACTTCCTTGGTTTACTTTTATATATTATATATTATATAAACATAGGTATATTTTTTAAAATACGTATAACCAATTAATAAATCCATTAACAAATCTAATAATATTATGATTATTTTAACCCATTAAATTTTACCTAAAAGTTCATTAATATTTTAAATAATTTAGCTCAATAACATTTACCTAATCTAAACCTAATTTAATAAAAGATACAAAAAATAATAGTAGAGCCTCTCGCTTAATAAAGTAAATTAAATCATTTTGCTACAATACTTTTGTTTTATTTATTGTTATGACAATTATCTTCGTATTATTAATCTTTGATATGCAAGTAATTTTGTTTAGAATTTTTTATATATCGTATTACATGAGCCTATTTTTAGTTATCACCCTGGGCTCAGAGCCTCTTGAAAATTCTTGGGACCGGCCCTAACATTTGGCCTTCAGGGATGTACAACAAATTGTTTTTTTACGCTATTATTTAAGGATTATTCAATCAATTTTCCACCATGTTCATTCACTTTTGAGTTTATTATTAACTAGTTTAGAACACATGTATTACATGGATGGACTAAATTTAATTTTTTAAAATCATTAGTTTCAAATTTTGTATATTATATATTATCAACCATTAGTTAAATAAGAGTAATAAATATCTAAGAAATTGTAAATGGAAAATAATGAAGATTAAAAATTATAAAATATATTTTAAAATATGTTATAATTGAAATCTTATAGTTTAGTATATCTTAATAAACTATTAACATAAGAAGATTTATATTTTAGATATCTTAATTGAAATCATATGTTATATAATTGAAATCTATAGTTTAGTATATCTTAATAAAACTCTTATCTTTTAATATCTTATACGAACTTACCAATAACTAAGATAACTATTTACCGGTTATTAAATCACTCAAACAAAATCAAGCAAATAACTCAAAATTAATTATAGAAATTTTTAGGTCATTTGATGTACAGAGAAATAAGAAATATTATTAATCTACAATAAAAGAGAAAAATATAGAAAAGGAAATGAGAGTGTGATTTTAGTAAGTCCTCAAAATATTAATTAATATGTGTATATAGGTTTGGGCGGGAAAAACAACCTTAGAATGTAAAGAATCATGCCATGTGTCCAAAAAAACTTTAGTTTATTAGAATAGATAGAATAGATAGATACTCATCTACTTAATAAGATAAGATGCAATTATTCTTCGATCATCATCAACTAATTCTGACTAATCCAAATCAAGTGACATTCGTTTATTGTCAATATTATCGACACCACATTCAAACTTGAATATATGGCACATTATATATATATATGTATATATATATATATATATATACATATAAGAGAGGGATCAAAAGAAAACCACATATATATACATATGATTTACAAGGTTAATAATGTAATTATACCATGTTTTTAATTGTAGTAGTTACCTTAGTTTATTGTAAATTCCTTAATTTTCTCCTTGTTCAATTTTATGTATTTGACTAATTGATTCCATCATCTTCCTCTATTATTATCATATATATTATTTGAACCAAGAAAAGATATTAATTTTATATAGAAGATCCTAAAATTTTATTGTCAAAGAAGTAGAATTGGACTTTACGTGAACCATCAATGCAAAAGATATAAACTTTCATATGATCACAAGTAAATAAGTTTCATTAGCTATTTATTCTATTGTTTATACTATTTGTTAAAACACCATAATGGTAGTTTACATCAATTGGAGTTGGACCAAATTTTTTAAGGTGAAGACTTCTTGGATTTTATGTTGATAAAGTTATATCATGTGAAGTCGATCTTAGTGGCTTTCAAAATTTTTGTTTGATATAAGAATTGATTACTTGATTATCTTACAAATTTCGGTGAACAATCCATTGATTCAAATTCAATTGATTGGCTCTCAAGATTAGATGTGGTGGCTAGGGCAACCTTGCTTGTTTGAATTCATCTTCGTTAATTTACATATACGTAAGAAGATATACATACATGCTTACATATATGTAAGTAGGTTAACACACGTTTTTACATATACGTAATCAGGTTGCTTATACGTTTACATATACGTAGATGGTGGCTAGGGCAATCATGCTTAGTTTAACTTCATCTACATCATGTTACATATGTCTAAGTTGATATACATATGCGCTTACATATACGTAATGTCACATCCCGGCGGAAGCGTGAGATACTTAGGGAGTGACTTGATTGTTCAGAACACATTGTCAGATATTAATTAATAAATAACACATAAACATATATTTCATAAAATAATATTAAAGTTAGGATTACATAAAATCATCATAGACAAAAATTGAAATTACATAATCCTATTACATCATAAAGTCTTAACAACTACATCTTCAGAGACGATGGAAATGAGCATCCACCGACACACTGAAGTCATACAGGTTCACAGTTAGGTTTACACAAACTTTTCCTACAACTTCACCCCAGCCATTAAAAACATCAAAGGAGAATGTTAGGTTGTTATTCATGATGAATTCCTGAAAAAGCATACAAAAATAGTCAACACAAAGTTGGTGAGCTTCACAGGTTTATTAAACAGATAATATTGATGTATTATACATACAACCAAACCTTACATAGTAATCAGATTATCCATATCTGTCATATCATATTCACATAAATCAGATAACATAGCATATAACACTCATTCTGTTAATGCAGGAGATATCTCCTAAGTAGCGCTACCAATGTTATCTAACGGTTCACATCCGAACTAATGGTTGTAACATAAATCGGTAATAATACATCAATTCATAAATTAGTATGCTTCTTCCCCAAAATTTGATAAAAACAAAATGGGCCATGAAACTCACTTTACTCCAAGTAATAACCTATAACAAAAGAATTTCATAGTTTAGAAAACTTAACTATTTTCTTCAAAATTTTCAGTACCTCAATAGATTTGGAAATTTTTATAACAAATAGGTTATTAATCTGGAATATCACGTTAATTTCTTATTTCCAAGATATTAACAGATTATTTTCTATAATTGTTATAAAGTCATCATAAATTGCCAAAAATAGTTTCCGTAGTCAAAAAATTCCCAAAATTTATAGAAGGTTCATCATAATAATTAGAACTTCTTATAAATTATCAAAGTCTATACATAACAGATTAGTTTCTGTAATTGTTACATAATCCTATTTCTCACAAAAATAGCTATATAGCTCCAAAAATTATTAAATTATACATCTCTGTAGTTTGGATTATCAGTTTATCCATGATTTTCTCAGATTTTATTATGCTTTTTAAGTATTTATTCTGATTTTTCTACTACAGAACATGTAAAAATTATATTTCAATCATAACAAAGGAATAAATTCTGAAATAATTCCAGGGACCTTAATACTCCAAAAGGATCATTTGGTGAATTTATTAGAATTTTATGGAATTTATTTATATTTATTGCTTATTTCCAGATTATGTATTTCTTAAAAATTTGGAACAATGTTTGTTCCCACAATCTTTATATGCTTTATGATGTAAAAATTCCTTGTAAATGTTCACATATAATGCTTTTGATATATGTGTTGTTTGAACACATATATCATACATATATTATATGTGACATACCATTTAGCTTTAGAAATTTGATACCTTTGGTTGTTATTAACTTGTGAAACCGAGAGATGTGCTAAGAACTAAGTACACGATGGTGATGGTGATAACTATAGGTGATGGTTTGTATGTGGTGTTTCAAAGATAAAACCGAGGACTTTTGGTGATATGCGGTTAGGTGGTGGGTGTGGTGTTGGGAGGTGATGGTGACCGAGAGTGGAGTGATTGTGTTGGTATAGCGTTCGTGAGGTGGAAGGATGGAGATGATGGTGGCTACGGTTATGGTGTGATGTGCGAAAGCTTGTTTGTTCCCATGACCCCTTCGGCCGAGCTTCTTCAAATAATGGAGTTAACCATCATTAGGTCTAGTGTTAGGGTGTATGTGGATGCTATAGACTAGTGAGTCGATCCTTAGGGGCTAGGTGGCGATTTGTGAATGTTCTTGGTGTCCCGATGCTAGGTGGCAATGGAGAGGTGTGTGAGTCACCAAGTAATCATTTGAGATTAACTAATGATTTGGTTTATAAAATCGTGATTAGGGAGCTAAGAACCGGCTTGATCTTAATTGGTGTTTGGTTTAGGTTTAGGTGTAAGGGATTGGTTTAGTTTGTTTTGATTTAAGTTCTCTTGGTGTTAAATTGTGTTTATGGTGTTTGGTTGAGTTGTGTTTTGATGTTGTTTATGGATGTATCTTAATCATATATGGTTTAATATCAAAGAATGGTTGTTTTTGAATACATGCTCACGTAAATTATACATGCATGCAATCATGCATACGTGCAACACATAGTATATACATAATACACACATGTACACACATATATTTTAACAAGAGATGACATATGCATGAGTAAAACATAGATAATATACATGTATATATGTTGCTTAACAAAGATGTTCATGCACACGTAAAAAGGTATGCATGCGACCATGCGTACGTATACTTGTATATATATACAAGTGAACAATATACTTATGTAAACAAAATGAAAGCATGCATACGTTTATGCAAAAATATATATATATATATATATATATATATATATATTACCTAGGTGTGGCTTAAAATTATATGAATGAAACTTGTGTATAATATTTCTTAATCTAGGGTTGTCACATTCTCCCCCCGTAAAGATAATTTCGTCCCGAAATTTATTGGTTAGTAATGAACTTATCTGACCATTGACTTGGAATAGATGGGGGTATCTTCTTTTGATTTCATCTTCTCTTTCCCACGTATACTCAGGTCCTCTCCTAGCATTCCACTTAACCTTTACTATAGAATTTTGCCTCTTCTTAGTTTTAACTTTCTTGTCTAATATAGCTATTGGTTCTTCTGTGAATGAAGCTTCTCGTCTATCTTATTTCCTGAGCTGGAACTTTTAATGTTTCATCTGTTAAACATTTCTTTAGATTGGATACATGGAACGTGTTGTGTACTTCACTTAATTCTTGAGGTAAATCTAGTTTGTATGCAACGGAACAATTTTGTCAATAACTTCAAATGGTCCAACATATCTTGGGTTCAACTTATTTCTCTTTCAAATCGAAAGATTCCTTTGGTAGGTGATATTTTTAGATAGACTTTGTCTCCAATTTGAAATTCTAATGGCCTTCTTCTTTTATCAGCATAGCTTTTCTGTCGATCCCGTGCTGCTTTAGTCTATTTTTGATTTCCTTGATTTTGTCAGATGTTTCTTGAATTATATCAGGACCTATAAGTTGCCTATCTCCTACTTCATTCCAGCATAAGGGTGATCTGCATTTTCTTCCATACAAGGCTTCAAACGGGGCTGTTTTAATGCTGGAATGATAACTATTATTATAGGAAAATTCTATCAAAGGTAGATGTATATCCCAGCTTCCTCCAAAGTCTAATGCACAAGCACGTAACATATCTTCCAGTGTTTGTATTGTCCTTTCACTTTGTCCATCTGTTTGTGGGTGGAAGGCGGTGCTAAGATTTATTCGGGTTCCTAAAGCTTTTGTAGGGTTTGCCAAAATCTTGATATGAATCTACTGTCTCTATCAGATATAATGGAGATTGGTATTCCATGTCTGGATACGATTTCTCGTATGTAGATTCTTGCCAATTTTTCTACTTTGTAATCTTCTCTAATTGGCAGAAAGTGTGCTGATTTGGTTAACCTATCTACTATAACCCAAATAGTGTCATAACCACTTGAAGTTCTTGGTAACTTGGTTACAAAATCCATAGTAATTTGATCCCATTTCCATTCTGGAATTTCAGGTTGTTGTAGATATCCTGAAGGCTTTTGATGTTCTGCTTTGATTCTTGAACACGTGTTACATTTTTCTACAAACTCCCCAACTGATCTTTTCATACCAGGCCACCAATAATGATTTTTCAAATCTTTATACATTTGTTATTCCCTGGATGTACTGAGTATTTTGACTTATGTGCTTCTTCCAATATAACCTTTCTAAGTATGGTATCATTAGGTATCCAGATTCTTTCTTTAATTTTAAGATCCCATGTGTATCTGCCTGTAAATCTTTTCTTGTCCTTTTATTTCTACCTTACTTTTCTGTTGGGCTTCCCATATTTGTCTTAGTAGATCTGATTGTAGTTCCATTCTCATGGCTCGTACCCGTAACGGTTTAGCCCTATCTTTTCTACTTAAAGCATCTGCAACTACATTTGCCTTACCGGGGTGATATTTGATTTCACACTCATAATCACTTAGTAATTCTATCCATCTTCTTTGTCTCATGTTTAGCATTTTCTGCTCAAATATATGCTGTAAACTTTTGTGATCTGTGTATATTGTACATTTTGTCCCATATAGATAATGCCTCCAAATTTAAGTGCAAAGATCACTGCTCCCAATTCTAAGTCATGAGTAGTGTAGTTTTTCTCACTTCCCCTAAGTTGTCTAGAGGCATATGCTATGACTTTACTTCGTTGCATTAATACACATCCAAATCCTTGACGAGACGCATCACAATATACTACAAAATCATCAGTCCCTTCTGGTAATGACAAAATAGGTGCACTACACAGCTTACTTTTCAAAAGTTCAAATGCATTCTTTTGTTTTTCTCCCCAAAAATATGACTTGTCCTTTTGAGTTAATTCAGTCAAGGGTTGAGCTATCCTTGAAAAATTTTCTATAAACCTTCTGTAATATCCTGCTAATCCTAGAAATTGACGTACTTCTGTTGGTGTCTTGGGATCTTCCCAATTCTTAACAGCTTCTATTTTTGCTGGATCTACCTGTATCCCTTCTTGATTGACTATGTGTCCAAGGAATTGTACTTTCTTTTCCAAAACTCACACTTTGAGAATTTTGCGTATAATTTTTCTTTTCTTAACAACTCCAAGGTCAATCTTAGGTGTTGCTCATGATCTCCCCTATTCTTAGAATAGATTAAAATGTCGTCTATAAAGACTATGACAAACTTATCTAAATAGGGTTTACAGATCCTATTCATTAGATCCATAAATATGGCGGGAGCATTGGTTAATCCAAATGGCATTACTAGAAATTCATAATGTCCATACCTTGTTCTGAATGCTGTCTTTGGTATATCTTCATCCTGTATTCTTAGCTGATGATATCCTGATCTCAAGTCTATTTTTGAAAAGTAACTAGATCCTTGTAGTTGATCAAATAGATCGTCTATTCTAGGCAAGGATACCTATTCTTTATAGTTACTTTATTAAGTTCCCTATAGTCTATGCACATCCTAAATGTTCCATCCTTTTTCTTGACAAATAAAACTGGTGCTCCCCAGGGTGACACACTAGGTCGTATAAATCCTTTATCCAAAAGTTCCTGAAGTTGGCTCATTAATTCCTTCATTCAGTAGGTGCTAAACGGTAGGGTGCCTTAGCAATAGGGGTTGTTCCTGGCATCAATTCAATTTTGAATTCTACTTGACGTGGGGGTGGTAATCCAGGTAATTCATCAGGGAATACATCTGAGTATTCGTTGACAACTGTAACATCTTTCAGTTTTGCTTTGTCCATCTTAGTATCAACAATGTGAGTCAGATAAGCCAAACAGTTATTCCTTAGATATTTTGTGCATTCTTGCAAGAAATTATCTTTATGGTACCTCTAGGTTTTTCACCATATATACACAATATTCTATCTTCTTTAACCAAAGGAATTTTGATCATTTTCTTACCACATATTATCTCAGCTTGATTTTTACTTAACCAATCCATTCCTACAACAATGTCAAATCCTCCTAAATCAATAGGAATCAAATTTATGTTGAAATGTTCAAATAGTTTCATCTTGTACAATTTGGAATGATTTCACAAGCTTCGATTATCTTACCATCTGCTAACTCTATCATATATTTTGATCTAACTTTTCTGTGGTCAAATAAGTAGTTGCCTAAATGTATTTGAAACAAAACTACGGGTTGCTCCAGTATCAAATAACACAGTAGCATACTGGTTGTTTATAGGGAACGTACCCGTGACAACTTCTGGTTCATGTCGCGCTTCTTCTGCCTGCATTATGAATGCTCTACCCGAGGGTTGTTCTGATTAACTGGTGCTCTTCCCTTCAGCTGCGGACATTCGTTTCGGCGATGATTTTCATTCCCACATTGATAGCAGATTGTTTTGGATTTGCAGGGTTTTTGCAGTCTCGGGATATATGCCTTCTTTTTGCAGTTGTAACAGATTACCATTGCACAATTGCCTTGATGGTATCTTTGGCAAGTGCTGCACCATGGCTGGTTTTCTGTCTGGGGTTTCTTTTCCCGTGTCATCCCTAGGTAGTTCCGAGGGGGTTGTCTAATACTCGTTTCTGAGGAGTTCCTCTAAATCTTTCTCCTGTGTTATCATTATTCCACTTTCTCTTTTCTCCGGATCTAGGGTTATTTAACGATCATTTCTTTTCTTGTTCATCTGTTAACTTCTGATAAACTTACAGTATCTTGAAAAGTTTTGGGCCTAGGATTTTACAATCCTTATTTGTGGCACTAGTCCCCAATATATCTTCCTATTCTTTTCGATTCTGGGGTTACTAGGTGTGGTACTAATCTCGAGAGTTCATTATATCTGTCGGTATATTCCCGATATGCTGCTCCTTTCATCTCTAAAGCTAGAAACTCAGTTTCTAACTTTTTATTTCATTATAAGGGCAGTATTTATCTATAATCAAATTCCTGAATTCTTCCCAACTTAATTTATTCATAACGTGCCTACCTTTGATGGTCATTTCCAACTTCCACCAGGATTGGGCTTCACCCTTTAGTGAGTGTGAAGCAAACAAGGTTCTGTTGCTATTGGCACATTTGCTGATTTCCAGAGTTGACTCCATTTCATCTAACCAGCGTAAAGCCTGTACCGCTCCGCCTTTACCATCAAATTCTCGTGGTCTACAGGACATAAAAGCTTTGTAGGAGCATCCTCTTTCTATTATAGCTTCCTCTTCTGGTTGTTCCCTCGTGGTATCATCCATGGGTATCTCATTACCTGGTGTTGTTGTTCCGAGATTTAGGTTTTGTTGGAGCTGAGTTACTAATGTGGGTATGGCAGCTTCTAATTGTTGTGCTACTATCCGTGTGATCCTCTCATCTTCATTGGTGTTTGGGTTTATAGGGGTTTCTTCCCCAAGTCTGGTTCTAGGTCGTCCTCTTCGCGCCGTTCTTCTTATGGGCTGTGTGTCCCTCTTGGCGGCATGCTTTTCTATAATTAATTATAGTAAATAATAATAAGAATTTTTAGATTATTAACAACATCCTACTTAACACATAAACAAGTAATAGCTTTGAACATAAAGATATTTTTCATTTAAGTTCTTATTTAAAGATTTCACATCAAAAGTTAGCTTCTAATTTCCCTGCACCCATTTCCATATTCTTGAGAAGATGTTCCTGTAGGTGCTTTCAATTCCTTAACATCTTTCTGAATATTCCTGATTTCTTGTTGAATTTTCTTGAGCTGTTTAAGGGTTGGTTGAGTGACTGTGTTTTGATCTTCATCCACCCTTTGTCTCTTAGTTTTACTTTCTTCGTTTCCGAGGGAGTTAGTTTCTTGTATCTCCTTGCCTTCGTATTGCTTGGTCTTAAATTTGTTTCCGGGTCGTACCCTTTTCCTGGGAGTTTTAATGGTATATCCTCCTACCATTACAGGTGCACGACGGACATAAAATTTAGGTTCGGGATTATCTTCTCCTTTGGTTGAAAAAGATTCTAAAATTTGCTGAGGTTTAGGTTCAGGCGTAAATCCTTCGTGATTATTATAATCCGAGCATTCGGATAAGTCAGTCTCACAAAATTTGTTATTGGTACTCATGGCTGCAACACAAATCTTTTCATGATTCAAACCCAATAGTTAGTATCTATTTTTATACATATTATAAGTTTTCTGCATGAAACATACTTTAATATACATGGAATCATAATACACAAAATCATATATATACACATAATTATACATATATGAGCTTATGGTTATAGTCTAGGTATTTTTATGGTACCTAATTCTCTATAACCAATGGCTCTGATACCAACCTGTCACATCCCGCGGAAGCGTGAGATTTAGGGAGTGACTTGATTGTTCAGAACACATTGTCAGATATTAATAATAAACAACACATAAACATATATATTTCATAACATAATATTAAAGTTAGGATTACATAAAATCATCATAGACAAAATTTGAAATTACATAATCCTATTACATCATAAAGTCTTAACAACTACATCTTCAGAGACGATGGAAATGAGCATCCACCGACACACTGAAGTCATACAGGTTCACAGTTAGGTTTACACAAACTTTTCCTACAA